>PVKV010012460.1:0-59941 GCA_004027835.1 Alouatta palliata | reverse complement strand
GCAGGCCATTAGTAATCTTAATTCCTATCTGATTTATGTCAGGATACCAGGCCCATCTTCTAGAGTTCACCCTCCCGGAATATGTTAAGTAGGAAAGATGGGCACTCTAGTGCAGTGAAATTCATATCCGACCAGTTGTTGGAAGACTAGATTCCTAGTCATTTTTGACCTTGGACAAGTCACATAACATTTTCAAGCCCCATTTTCCTTGCATACAAAATGAATACCTTATATACCTTCTTCCCAGGTTCAAGTAAAGACATCAAATAAAACAGGACAAGTCATTTGTGTCTATGAAATACTACTGAAATGTAAGGTTGTATTATTAACTCATTTGGTCTTTCTCCACATGGTTGACCTAAATGAAAAGAACTGATAGACCATCTTAAACTTTCTGGGAGATCTTCCACAGATTTTAGTCTACCATTGTTTTTCTAATATTCTATTATTATTTCTATAACCTGCCACCTTTTCCTTTCAGCTTCTTGTTGGTGTAATTGGAGCTGTTTTTCTGAGCTGGTTCCTCTCCAGTAACCAAATTATCGCCATTGTGTGCTCTGGTCTCTGGGGATAGGGGGATTGTCATTGGCTCAGACTTCCTTGGCTTCAGGGGAACTTTCCGATTGCTCACAAAACAAACACGAAAGGACAAAGGAAAATTCAGAAGGCTGGGAACCAAGACTGTGGGCAACATTTCTATTGACAGGGTTAATTCTGACATAATTAAAAAGTTTAAGTAATCATGGAATTAAGCATAGAGAAAGTATTCCTGGCAGCCTTACATTCTTGGGCTGAGATTATCAGTCCACTACTTAGAGGCCCATTCTCCTTTTGCATCACAGGCTCCTTGATATTTCTAGCCTCCAACCACATCACATGATCACTCTAGTTCAGGGGTCTTTCCACCCTTCTGTTTTTCTGAACCTTTGGAAGCAATGGATCTAGAAAAACAATGTTAAAGACAATTTTGTGGAAGATCTCCCAGAACCAGCTGGAACTCCTGGCTGCCTGGCCATACTTGGGAATCTCAATTTCTTTGGGCTTATTTCTATTTCCACAGATCAAAGATGAGGATAGATTCTGATTTTCAGGGAAACTAAGGGATATATTTCCTGATTGCAAATGTTGTTCCCCAGAGGTGCAAGGTCTTTGTGTTCTTAGATACCAAGATGACTATATCTTGATTCACCTGGCCTGTCAAATTAGGACAACTGCAGCTGACAGTCAGCATTTAAGAGATCTTTAGTTGTGGCTGCAGGATGATTTCAGGTTTTTCTTTCTTGGGATATTATGCTTTCAGGGACCTAAGAGTTTGCCTGAAGGAGCTTGCCTACTCCCAGTCTTTCTGTAGGTTATGGAGAGATACTGGATCTTTAAGAAGTTCAAAACAGCAAGGTTTCAATACTGTTGATGAAAGGAAAGCATCACATTCCAACTCCACTCAAAATCAAAAGTACAGAGATTTCCTATCAGCGTCATCTCTTTCCCACTTTCTCTGCTTTCCCCTACCCCGCAAAGGCAAAGCCTTGCTGCCTACAAGCATCCAATGGATAGAGACCCTCAGGAAGGCATCTTGGGAAGGAAAATGAATAGAAGTGTGTGCCTCTAGCCTCCTCATTAGTTAGAATGTTGACAATCAATAAAAATAAAAACAAAAATTCTAAGCAAACTCTTTTCTGGCCAGCTTCTGGGCTGGAAGCCATAACAAGTCTCTCACCCAGTTTAATCCAAAAATTGCTAGAATCCTCTGTGAGCCCAGACTCTATTACAGATGAATTAATTATCTCCATCATGGCTACTTATTTTAGTTCACTTTGACATGGTACCATCCATGACTAAATAGCCTTTTCACTCTTGGGTCTTACAGTTCCTCGAGACTTAAATTCTGCTGCCTCTGGGGAAGAAAGTACAAGGCTGTATATAATGTTTCCTGGAGAGCTCCCCCAAGCACTTTGCTCCTGTACTATAATTTGTTTGTTTGTTTGTTTGTTTGTTTGTTTTGCTACTATAATTTTACCTCTTCACTTACCAGACAAGGAGGATCTATTCTGGTTTTCTCATATTCAGTTACTTACAGAGCTGAAAAATGAGATGATCCACAAGTATGCTGAAAGAGCTTAGATAGCTGGTAAACTCAATTCTGCATCCACTTATCGTTCTTTCAGTACTTAAAAACCTTTGGGAAGTACCTGGGCAAAGAGGGATGTGTGACCAAAAGATATCAGTCTGCATCGGGTCCTGCTCTTTGCTAGCATTTCTTTTTTTTTTTTTTTTTTTTTTTGAGTTGGAGTCTCATTCTTGTCGCCCAGGCTAGAGTGCAATGGCACGATCTCGACTCACTACAACCTCTGCCTCCCAGGTTCAGGTGATTCTCCCACCTTAGCCTCTTGAGTAGCTGGGATTATAGGCACCCGCCACCATGCCCAGCTAATTTTTGATAGATACAGGGTTCCACCATGTTGGCCACACTGTTCTCAAACTCCTGACCTCAGGTGATCCGCCCACCTCAGCCTCCCAAAGTGCTTAGATTACAGGCATGAGCCACCACTCCCGGCCTGCTAACATTTCTAAGATGCAGTCAGAATGTCCTTGCACAGCTGGGTGGTAAATAAAGCATGTAGATTTACATAAACTCCCGGACAAAAGAGGAGAAAAACAGAAGAGAGGTGGGAAATGTTTGTAATAGAAAACCAAGTGTTTAAATCAACATGAAAGCAAGCAAACAGAAAGGCTAGCTTTGTATACAAGGAAATGAGATGTAGAAAGCTGGTTTTTCATGTGAAGAAATTCTAAAAGCAGTCCAATAATATTTCTGTCTTTGGATTTACTAAGATGTCATTGATGAAAAAGCAATATTGTCAAGAATAATAATATGTCAAGGTAAAAATCAATAGCAACCACAAAAAGGTAATACATTTTTCTAAAGAATGGTTTGAACTCAGACTCACAGAATATTGTCATTAGATTAACCAAGTGGCTACCAGCTGGACCTGCACTCACAGCTGACCAGACAAGAGCTGGGTTTGTTTTGGTTTGGTTTTTTAGCAACTTAACTGTAGTGGCCTTGTCTCTAACTATGGAAGATTATAGAGCTGCCAACTTGATCATGTTGAAAATCTGATGTCAAAATTGAATTTGGTTTTCCTTCCCAGTCTCACTTTTGAAACTTAACTCTTCTGTAATATCTCCCATAGGATAATGTGGTGCCCAGAGAAACTGTGGTAGTGGAAAGAGAACTGGTTTAAGCATTTTTGGACCCATTAATATAAAGTTTAAACACAAGCAACACTAGTCTAAGGTGTTAGAAGTCAAGACGGGATCACTCTTAGAGAGGCTCAGTGTGGACGGGAAGGGAGCATAAAGGAACTGGTGCTGTTTTTTGAGCTGGGTGCTGGCTAGACAGATGTTCCCACTTTTTTAATTCCCTGAACATACACATATGATCTGCACACTTTTTCTTATGTACTACAGAAGTATAATACACATTATGCTTTCATAAAACACAGTAAAAAGCCACTGCATTCTCTTAACAAATCAGCTCTAAATAGCCAACAAATTTTGGGAGATCACTTGAACCCTAGTTTCTTTCACAAAATGAGATGATGGACCAGAAGACCCCAGACCTGAAGCTTCTTGGTGCTGTCATCATTGGCACATGATGAATGCATAGTGTTGGTACTCCTGCTATTAGTGACTCAAAGAACAATCAAAACATGGGTACAGTTGCCACAGGCCTTCCCAGAAAAGGCGTGAACTGAAAGCTATGTAAATTTGCCACATGGGGAATGATGTTGAATAATTGGAACCACAGGGCTGATGTTGATAGCAGAGAAGTAGAATTAGGGCAGCTGTCAGTGTGAGGCCCACTTTAAAAGCAGGTGTTCATCACACAGCTAGTGATGTGTGCAATCACATTAAATTCAAGAGTCAATGTTTCTCTAGTAGTTTCTTCTCAAAAATAGCTGCTGGAAATCATGGTTCTGTTAACATAAGCTACACAAATTTCCATCTAATCCAGCAGTTCTGTGTTTCAAGCAGTTCCTTTCTTTTCTTGTTTAATATAAAGTGAATTTAAAGGTGACCTGCACCCTGACTGATTGGCAGTTAGAGAGAATCAGCCTCTGTGTCGTCAGTGAGAGATTGCCAGTCATGTCTCACAATGATGGGAAAAGACCAAGGTCTGTGTTGGAGGGAATTTGCTGTTCTGATGGGAGAAATTACTGCTACCTCCATTGGATAAGAAAATGAGTGATACCTATTTCCCTATGTGCTTTTCCTACAACTTGAGCCTCTTGGAAGACAAAATATGTGTAGTAGGAAGAAGGAAAAATAATAATAATCCAACTAAGTAGTTAGCACTTGGATAACAGATCCACAGAGAAGTTCTTAAAATCTGCTTATTTTCTTCTAAAGCCTCTGAAGTCCCCTAGAAACAAGTCACCTGATTCTACTAAGCCACCTGCCTCATCCCACTGAAAACCTTTCCGGAAAGATGGGCCAGGCATGCTCTCTGATGGCCATTTGTCTTCTGAATCCCAAGAATAAACCTTTGGCACAAACACAGAAGTGTATTATTTGGTCTTCCAGCAAACATGAAGAGAAACAATGAAATGAAGGAAATGCACATCACGAGCTGCCAGACAAGATCCTAATTACCATAACTTGACCCATCCTCCTTCCCATCACCGGAAAGTCAGCCTTCTGGATGAGAGGAAGCCAAACCAGCACGATAACAGCCTTCTGTTCTCTCTCCCCATCCCTCGCCTCTTTCTTTCTTCCTCTCTTCCTTAAATGATGTTCATTAAGACACTGATTCTTCTAACGGTTTGTAAGCCTCAATTGTATTAGTGAAAGCTTTGCATAACTTGATAAAATGAGCCAGAGAGAAGGAAAACAAGCTGAAAAAAGCAAACACACGCTGTCTTTTTATTCCCCAAAGCAACTGTCAGTCCCAGAATATTTTTGTTGAACCTGCCAGAAATCACTCTGGAATCATCCCTGTTAGATACAGGACAGTAAATCTAAAAAGTTCAGGTCTTCCATGGTGTGATTTAGAAACTCTTAATAATTCAGAAAAGGACAATTTGAACTCCACATGTCCAGTCACATCAATAACACCACTCCCTCCAGCTCCAAACAGCCCCTAGAATATTTCCTTTTTCTAGATGACTCATAGCTTTGCCTTGTCCCTGACGTCCCCCAAACTACTTGAGTAAGTTAGTTTGGCATAGCGTCTTACATGTAGGTAGCAAATGAGCCAGGCTGGGAGACATACAAAGTGTGGTAATTTCTTGCGTGTTAGAATTCACCTAGAATATGCCGATTAAAATATGGATCTAAAAAGCACACACCCCTGCCCACCCTAGCGTCGGGGCTTCTGCCTTTTACTGTAACAAGTGCCATAGAAATTGGCTCCTCCGTAACTCTTCAGCTCACCTATGGGATATGATGGGATTTTTCAATAGCGCTTTCAATCAGCTTGCTGGGGCCTCAGTAGTGCAGCCCCAAGTTAGGGCTTGAGCAAGCAAGTCCTTAAGTCACAACGCTCCTGGTGACAGCATGTGCACTGACACAGTAGAGGACTGCTTCACTGACCTTTTGTATTTTAGAGGGTGTGACCAGGTGGGCTGCTTTGTTTTCAACCAGTGTGTAGGAAAGACACAATTTAGCAAGATAAAGGACATGTTTTTTAAGAAGTGGAAATATCGAGAAACTGGTATCCTTTTTAGCATTAGTGTGGAGGTGGCCAATCAAGACAGGCTAGGAGTGATCCAAGTGGTTGGAAGAACCTGGCAGAGAATAAATGATTATGAGGCCATATTTGAAGGTCATGAAGTCGTAAGCAAAGAAATGCGTGTGGTAGTGGAAGTTTGAAGTAAATCCTTTTTTTTTGAGACAGAGTCTCTCTCCATTGCCAGGCTGGAGTGCAGTGGCCCGATCTCCACTCATGGCAACCTCCGCCTCCCGGGTTCAAGCGATTCTCCTGTCTCAGCTTTCCGAGTAGCTGGTACTACAGGCACGCACCACCACACACAACTGATTTTCGTATTTTTAGTAGAGACAGGGTTTCACCCCGTTGGCCAAGATGGTCTCGATCTCTTGACCTCATGATCTGCCTGCCTCGGCCTCCCAAAGTGCTGGGATTACAGGCATGAGCCACCGCACGCCTAGTAAATCCACATTTTATATCCAAGTGACCTATGATTAGAGGAAAAGGCAACCAGTAAATTACAGAAAATGAGGCCAAATTGGAGTCAGGGGCTACCAATCAGGCAGGAAGGACATGACAGGAAATCTAGTTAATTCAGTGTATTAGTTTGGATGCTTGAGACTGCCAGGTCTTAGAAAACCCAGCTCAAAATGCCTTAAACAAAAAGGACATTTGTGACTAAGATAACCAGAAGTCCAAAGGTAAGCAGTCTTTAACTGTGGCTGATCCAGTGGCCAATCATTTCATCAAGGACCTAGGTTTTAATCTGTCTCTCTCTTCTACTATGCATGGTGTCTGCTCCATCCTGAGACTGGGTCTCCTGTTGGTCAGAAGGTGGCTGCCAGTCACAGTTGGATGTCCACACTTTCTCACACACATCTAGGGAAAGCAAAGGAGTTACTCCTAGAACATATCCTAAAAAATGAAGAGAAAGTTTCCCAAAAGTCTCTGCAAACCTCCCATAGCATCTCTTATCCTGAATTGTATCTAGTGTTCTTTCCTGAACCAGTCACAACTAGTTTGTATTATTTCATTTGGCTTAAGTGCATCGAGGTCCACTCCTGGGCCCAGAAAATAGGGTTAGCTTTGCCTAAATTAATGGGCAGCATGGGAGAGAGATAGAAAACTAATTAAAGTCAGCGATCTCCTAGGAAAGAGAAAGAGGTGATGCACGCTGCACGGGCAACTGTGATGATCATTAATGGTGTTCACCCAGCATTTCTGGCTTCCCCTCTTCCTGGCACATAGTGGTTGGGTGGGGCCATAAGACTTGTTGCAGTCACTGAGTAGTGAGCAGAGGTGGCACGTGTTACCACCGGGCTAGAAACTTTAATGGCCAAATGAGGCCTCCAGAGCTATCTTTAGTTCTGCATTAGAGACTAATTAATGCAGAGCAGCTCAGGTGGTACCTGTTCCTTCTGTATACATCCCCAAATAAGGAGATATGGAGCAGAGCCCCCAGCCAACCCATGACAGAGATGAGCAAGAAATAAACCTTCATTGTTGAAATACACTTTTTTTTTTCAATTCCAACATACCTTAATCTGTCCTTGATAAAACTTTGACAACATAGGCTGGGTGCAGTGGCTCACACCTGCAATCCCAGCACTTTGGGAGGCGGAGGCAAGTGGATCACTTGAGCTCAGGAGTTCGAGACCAGCCTGAGTACCATTGTGAAACCCATCTCTACAAAAAAAATACAAAAATTAGCCAGGTGTGGTAGCATGCCCCTATAGTCCCAGTTACTTGAGGTGCTGAGGTGGAAGGATCGCTTGAGCCCAGGAGGTAGAGTTTGCAGTAGGCTGAAATAGTGCCACTGCGCTCCAACCTGGGTGACAGAGTGAGACCCTGTCTCAAAAACAAACCAACAAAAACAAACAAATCAAAAAAACCACTATAAATAACATCATGGCAGCAGCTGACGTCGGCACTTGATGTCTAATCCTGGGTAGGGGAAGGGAGCTATGTGAGGTGGACACCAGTGTCACATGGCTTATGACTCCAATTAGGCATGGCAGACCAAGGTGAGCAAGTCTGTCCTAGCACTAGAAGCAAGCAGTTTTCCTGAGAGTTCCCACCTAATAGAGCCACCACTTAGATTTCTTCTCCTGAAGAGAAACAGAAGAAAAAGATTATTCCTAATTTGTCTCTTAAGTAATCTAGACACATGCCTGGCATACAATAAATAAAAAAGAATCTACAGTATATTAAGTATTTTAAGGTAAATAAATTACTCAAAAAATTTGGAGGAAAAAGTTACTTAGATCAAAAAAAATCTGAATTCATAAAAATGACTATTTAGGATCAGAAATGCATCTGTGGAAAAACTAAACTACAAAGTAGAAAACAAAAATTTTAACATCAGATTTATTAAAATATATTTAGTTTTTGAAATATTTTTGAAATGTGAACGTGATCACTAATTGAAATGTGTATAGAACGATACCTATGCAATGTTTATTGCGTCTACAAAAAAATCATAAGCTGGTATCATTTCATCTTATAATTAATTGCCTTTTTTCTAAATGACAATATTTTTAAAAGTGTAAAAATACAATGTAATGTAAGTTATCCTAATAACAAGAAAGATAAATGCTAGAAAGTATCGGTATATTTTTTTGAAAGCCTAGTTCTCAAAGGAAAATAAAATAGAAAAGCTTCACATTTTTTAGTAAATAATAACTACAATACTTCTTCCATATAATCATCTACATCTTCTTTTTTAAAAAAATTTTTTAACTGCCTCTTGGTTTTGCTTCTGCTGTTTTGGACTGGCTCTGATCTGTGTATATTGTAAAGTTTTTACTAACCACCACAACAGGAATGAATTATCTGGAATTCTTTGGTATAAACTGAGATGGACTTGGAGAGTGTTGCTTCTCTGGCAGGAATGTTTAAGATTCAGTAGGTTTTGCTCCTGGAGATAATTTTTATTACTGCTTTCAAAAACATCCTGTCTGGTTGTTGAGCATTTCCAGAGCAGAATACCTGGGTAATTTTGATTAGGTCATAATCTTCAAAACGTGTTACAATTACCTAGTGACAAGATGCTCAATTTTCAGATTTTTTTTTTTTTGCCGTGTTCGCAAATGCAGTCATCATTCCCTACTTGAGAGCTATTTTTACTGTCCTCCTTGCAGAGATGAAAATATGAAGGCACAGAAATTGTTGTTAGGTTGTGTGCCAGCCTAAAAGCCAGAAGACTTGGGCTCTGGGTCCTGGACCTTGCAGGCTGATGCTCGGGCCAACAAAGTCAGGAGGGGAGTAGGGTCTCAGACATCCGCTGATGGGAAAACTGTGCAGCACATTCACATCCAGGCAGCCACACCTGCCTCACCCCTGGAAGAGATCTTTGTTTTGACAATGACCCTCCTGGGTCTGTTTGGTCAACAAGGAAAGGCGAAACACCAGCATTGCCCACAACTTGCCTAAGTCCTCTCCTTACAATCAGGCCTGGGAGAAACATGTTGCAAAGCCCCCCAAATCCTGGCCTCCATCTGTATCCTGACATAGTAGAGGAAGCGTGCACTCTTCAAGGCTCCCGGTGGGCATTGGTGATCCTGGCTTCTGCCCTCTCTGCCTACACCTTAGGAGATGGAAGCAGGGACCCTGCAGAGACAAAGAGCCTGCTGGGCGGGGGAGTCATGGCATCTCGCCTGATGATTCCATCATGCTGTTGCTTCCCACACACTGTGCCTTGAAGAACCTCATTTTCCTTTTGCTTTTACCTTGGTTAATGCCCTTAAGCTGCCTTCCCACAACTTCACACGCAGCCCCTGCCCAAGCATGTGTTCAGCTGCTGTGATCTCTGGGAGTTATCTCCCATCTCCCTACTCCACAATTATGTCGGCAGCCTTCTTCCTGACCCAAGACTATTGGGAGCAGGAGTTTCCTATTTTGTTCTTCTAGGTTATCTTCCTTTTTGCAAGTGCAAGATCTCAGGTCTAGGCTTTGGTCCTGTGGTGCAGAAATGTGAGCTGAAATTTAAAATGTTACAAAGGTAGGTCATGGTAGGATTTGCTGTCCCTAAACCAAAGATGTCCTTAAACCTAAGGCTAATGTTGCCTTCCCTTTGAAAAGTTACCACATCAATAATTCAGTTTACATCTCAGCTTGCCTAATGTATTTCTTTCTTATTTGAAAGGTAAAATGAACTTCAGAGAATTGTTGTTTAAGTGAGGTTTTGTGAGCTGAGCTTTCCAGGAAGCCCTCAAGGTCTGTGAGATCTGTATGTGACTGGGGCTCAGGCTTCACTCCGGAGAGTAAGTGCAATCTCTGTGTTCTCCTCCTACCTCTCCAGCCACTTCTAACCTACATTTCTTCCAGCTCCCCTTCCTCTAACCACTCTTGCTTACTTTCCTCTTCCTACATGCCTTCCTTAAACTTATCCATTCCCATTGTCTCAAACACCCATAACCAGCAACTCTGGCCACAATCCCTCTTGATCTCCAAATCCTATTTCCTGCAACTGTCAAATGCAGGATGTCTTAGAATACTCAAACACCTCAAAGTCAACCTGTCTAGACTGAACTAATCGTACTTTTACATCCCCACCCAAACCTTTGCCACCTCCTACCATCATCTACCTACCTACCCAAACACCTTTGTGAGTATTTCTTAGTGACCCAGCTCCTTTCCTTGCTAGCCAGAGAGACAATGTGAAAAGGAAGAGCTGCAGAAGGTGGAGCATGAGTTGAGATATTAGAGTTCCTACATACACCCTCAACTCTGGAGCCAAAAACCAAAGAGGGAACAGGAGGCAAAGTGCAATAAAAGATCCAGATAAGTTCCTGAGGCCCCTAAAACAGACAGGACTTTGTCCTGGCTTCCCTTTATGAGGCTACCAGCCTCACAGAGAAATCCATATTCATCTGGCACTTGAGCTAATGAGAAAAAATGAGGGAGATGATCAGGCATATGGGCTTAGAATATGTTTCCAGTTTCCCAAGGGCTTCCCAATGTATGCAGGGATTCCAAAAGTTCCTGCTTATCCCAAGGGGGATCAGAGGGGTTCTGAGAACAGCCATAGTCTATTAGAGCCTTAAGATCTGGACCCAGAAACTAAAGAATGCAAAGACTTTGAACTGGAAGGATATGGCTGAAATGATGCACAGAAACAACAGGTGACCCCAAGGACCACGCATGACCAAGCATACCAGGGACACCAGCACAAATCCCCCAGGCCCAGGGACTAGCCCAGCACAGCCAGGGCTCTCACAATAGGGCCAGCCAAGACCTGGAAAGGCCCTTCCCATCATTATGTTGACAGATAAGCTTTGCTCTGCAACCATACAGGAGGGTGCCGGGGGGTTGCTGGGCAGGATAGAAAGAAAAGACCCTGAAAGCCTAAATGCAACCAGAAAAAGTGGTGTTAACCTAAAAGGACCTATTTTAACTTGGAAGAGACAAGTTTCTCTAGTTAGCACAAACGTTTTTGGTTTATTTATTTATTTGTTTTCTTTGAGACGGAGTATCACTCTGTCACCCAGGCTGGAGTGCAGTGGCATGATCTTGGCTCACTGCAACCTCTGCCTCCTAGGTTCAAGCGATTCTCCTGCCTCAGCCTCTCAAGTAGCTGGGACTACAGGTGGGTGCCACCATGCCCAGCTAATTTTTTTATTTTTAATAGAGACAGAGTTTCACCATGTTAGCCAGGATGGTCTCGATCTCCTCACCTCGTGATCCACCTGCCTCAGCCTCCCAAAGTGCTGGGATTGTAAGCATGAGCCACTGCGCCCAGCCAAGTTTTTTGTTTTTTTACTTTATGTTTCTTTCTCTCTTACCATTGGATTGAGAGCTATCAAAGACAATTAACTAAGTGGTAAACAATAAAAATGCTATTTTTTTTTTTTTTTTTACAATTTGAGCTGTAGTGAGGCATTTTTGACACTATTGCACAAAAAGCATTACGGTTAACCTTTCTTCCCTGCCTCTTTCTCTATCCCTGCTATGTTGGTGTCTCCCTAACATTTTTGGTGTTTCCACAACATTCATATATTGGAACTTAATCACCAATGTCATAATATATAGGAGATGATTAAACCGTGAGGGCTCTGTCCTTATGAATGGAATTAGTGCCTATATCAAAGATGTTGGGCCAGGCATGGTGGCTTACGCCTGTAATCCCAGCACCTTGGGAGGTTGAGGCAGGCAAATCACTTAAGCCCAGGTATTTGAGACCACCCTGGACAACATGGTGAAACCCTGTCTCTAGAAAAAATACAAAATTAGCTGAGCATGGTGGCACACACCTGTAATCCCAGCTACTCGTGGGGACTGAGGTGGGAGGATTGCTTAAACCTGGGAAGTCAAGCCTGTAATGAGCCATGATAGTGCCACTGCTCCAGCCTGGACAACAGAGCAAAGCTTATCTCAAAAAAAAAAAAAAGTAGTTGAAGCCAGCTTCCCTCCCCTTCCACTGTGTGAGGACACAGAAGGTACTAGCTGTGGGAACAGGCACTGAATCTGCTAGCACTTTGATCTTGGACTTCCCAGGCTCTAAAACTGTAAGAAATAAATGTCTGTTATCAGTTACACAGGTTAAAGCATTCTGATATAGAGCTCAAGTAGAATAGGACAATGCCCATCTAACAGTAAACTAGCCTGTAGACTGTATCTCTGAGCTTTCTCACGTCTAAGTTTCATCCTTTCCATCCCCAATGCCAATGCCAAGATTCACACTGGTCATCTCTTACCTGAAGGTTATAACCCTGAGTGGTGTCTTCTCTTCCAGGTCTTCTCTTTTTAATGTGTCCTCATCCACATTGCTTGATTTCTCTAAAATATGATGCTCCCCAGCTTTAAAAGCGGAACTGACTCCCTGTGAATAAAGGGTGATATTCAAACTCCAAAGCTTGTCCCAGAAGCTCTTCCTAATCTACTCCTGCTCTAGCCTCAAACTAACTTCTCTGCCTTCTCCCACACATCCGAAGTTCAAGCCATAGCAGTTATTTACCATTCCAATAATGGACCAAGTTCTTTTGCTTCACTAATCGTTGCACTTGCTGTTTCCCTTCAAGATCCAGATCCAACATACCACTTCTTTGACACCCTCCCTAATTCCTTTCATTCCCCAAGTCAAATTCGTCAACAACTCTTTTGTTCCCTTTATGCTATATACATGCCTATGGCAACCAGAAAGCCACAAGTACTAGTTTCAAGTATTCTATTCTATTCACAACTTAGAAAGATAAAAGTTTGTGGACAATGCTTTATAGTTCCAAAGCCATGGCCATATGTTCCAAAGTCATTATTAGCCTTTACAATGTTTTATCATGATCTTCAGTTTGCATAACTAACCCCATAGTTGAATTAAATTCCTAAAGGGCAAGAACCACATGTGTGTTCCTCTTTGCAGCCACATCTTTCTACCATGTTTACTCCTTCCATCCTATTCAGCTTAGCAGGGGAACATCTGGCCAATTAGCAAGTTAGAAACATTACTCTCTCCTGGGATGAAACCACTCCCACACCAGGGCGAATGTTTGGCAAATATAAGAGGACTTGGTTTCAGTTCCCACTTACCCTCTTGGGTACGTACCTTTGTGCAGTGCACAAACTGCCCAACTGTATATAACAGCCCTTGGACCTAACATGTAATAAGAGCAAAATATATCTTTGTTGATGAATGAACTTGTCTAGGGAACATTCCCTACCCTTACCCCTCTTAAACTGCATGAACTGACTGTGCCTGTCATTTACATAGTTTTGGTATTGCGGTATATCCAATAATCAAATATTTTTCAGCATGCCTTGATAAATTAACGTCAGGCTTAGCCACAGAAACATACGATACTATGATATTTGTAGCATCATTGAAAAATTAATTAAGTACCAGCATTTTATAAAGCATTCACCACAAGTACTCAGTATATGCTTATTAAGTAAATACAATTTCAAATATTAATATCTGAAATTATATTGCTTTTCCTATAACTATTGCAATATAACCATTATCCCCATCTTGTCTCCGAAAATAAGTGAACTCTATTCAGATATTCAATTTTAGGTACTAACTTACTGTGTCATAAAAATAAAAACAGCCTGAACATTGGTGGAATATTGATGGCTTATTAAACTACATGTCTGTTTGTTTCTTGCTAATGGCCTGCCACTCAGCTGTTGGTGTGTGCTCCCACACTTCACACAGTCTATTCACACAGTCAGCCTTCAAGCTCACATAGAACCCAGGCAAAGCCAACAATAGACTCTAGCACAAGCTGAAGTAAACTGAAATGTTAATATATGACCCTTCATTTTTAGAGTAAGAGTAAATAAGGGCATTTTAGAATCTACAAATGATACATATGAATTTTATCGCAGTATGACTTGATTTTTAAGTATATTAGTGAGAGGTCTGCTCTTAAAGAAGCTATATATACAATGTGTGTAGATGGCTAAAATTCTACTATCTCAGGGCCCTGTGTTTCTCTAGACTACTAGAAATATGACAAAGTCAAAGTTAAAGATGGAAGGAAAGTGATAATTATGCAAGCTGTCATCATTGAAGGAAGGTTGGTAAAGTATCTCAAAACTTGTGTATTTTGGGAGGATTGACTGAGCCGAGGTTGTCGAGTGTGCATTGAGCTGTCATAGGGCCACTGTACTCCAGCCTGGGCAACAAAGGGAAACCCTGTTTCAAAAAATTAAACTAAATTTTTAAAACTGCTTCACTTTAGAAAAAATTTTATGGGTTAAATATTTTGAATCTATCACTCTAAGTAAAATAATTTGTCAACTCTGAATAAATTGTAGAGGATGCAAAAGTTGTCTTCAGAAGAGATATGGGATGTTCATGACCCTAAAATGTGTCAAATAACAGTTTCTTCTCCTATGTCAATTAGGACCCTTCAGTTGCAGATCACAGAAAACTTGACCCAAGTTGGATTGATCATGTTAGGAATAATTCACTTAAGACACAGCTGGATTCGGGACTGGTTCAACAGATAGTATCAAGACTCAATATCTCTTTTGGTTCTTCTTCTGCTATGTTAACCTTCAGTCTTGGGCTTCATATCTCATCAGCAGACAGAGGCAGCAGCTCCAGCTCGTATATCCTCCCTAATCTGAAGTCAATCTGAAAAATAGAGCATATCTTTCCAGGATTCCTGAGAAAGTTTCCTTGCTCTTCATTGGCTCATTTGGGTCACATGTCGATCTCTAAACTCATCACTGTGAACCCAGACATGTGATATGCTGATTTGCCAGCTTGAGTCTCTTGTCTGCATCTGGGGCTGGGACTACCAGAAACACTTTGGAAATGGTGGAGGGGGCTATTCTTCAAAGGAAAATCTAGGTATAAATACCAGAAGGAGGAGGAATGGAGGGCAACCAGAAGAAAACAGTGGCGGTCTGCCATTACTTTCTTCCCTGTGGCGGACAGCCGCTAGATGACCCCAAATGATATCCACCTCTTGGTATTCTGCCCTTTTTTGTAATGCTCTTCCCCCTTAAGTGTAGGCAAGACTTTGTAACTTGCTTTTAACCAAGAGAATATGTCAAAAAAGATGAGGCGTCACTTCTGTGATTAAGTTACATAAGATTGTGATTTCCTTCCTGCTAGTTAACTCTCTCTTTTGCCTTCCCTGCTTGCATGCTTTGATGAAGCAAGCTGCCATGTCAGAGAGGCCCACGTGGCAAGAAACTGAGCATGACCACTGGCTAAAAACTGAGGTCCTCAAAGTGCTGAATTTAGCTAACTACTATGTGAGCTTGAAAATGGATCATTTCCTCGTCAGGCTTTCAGATGAGAAACCAGCCCTGACCAATATCTTGATTGCATTCTTGTGAGAGATATTGAGACAGTGGATCCAGAAAAGTCATGTTCAGCTCCTGACCTAGAAACTGAGATAACAAATGTGGGCTGTTCTAATCCACTAAGTTTGTGGTGATATTGTTATGCAGTAACAGATGACTACCACACTTCCTTTTCCCCTCCCACACCCCTTTTAGAATCTCTCCCAGATCTGCTTCACTCCCCTCAGCCATCACTTAGTGCCAATCTTGAGCAGCCAGAGGGCTTTCCTCAGGGGCCCCCATAGGCTCAAATGCCCTGGGAAAAGCCTAGTGCTCCCTTTTCCCCTTGGATCCCCTCACTCCTCCGTGTGCTGTCTTCCATTTACCATTTAGAGAAATCCTCACTGGGCTAAGTGTCAAAGATTACTCAGGACTTAACCCAAAGGAAAGGACATTGTTTCATTGACAACATCTGGGACCCTTCTTAGCATCCCTTAGGTTCAACTATTTAGGGGAGTACCAGATCACATAATATGAGAGTACAGAACTAAAGGGCGTAGAAGCATTTTGGACTCCAAAATAATTGTTTCTTGAAAGAGATGTGACTCAAATGAATATGTAGTCCTTGTTAATGGCCAGTGACAACTATCTGTAATGATGTAGACAGTTGTCACCTGTTAATATTCGAGGTCCTTTCCCATCTGGAAATCACCGTGAATGGCCAGAGTTGATTACATGATCCCATATCTGCCTTCTTTCTGTCTTCAGTTCCTTACTATTCTCCTGCCTCGATCACCCCTTCCAGGGTTGCACAGCTGCAGCCCTATCGAGCCCAGCCTTCAGTTGAACTAAAGGAGGCTTCACAGAGCTGCACAAAAGCTTTCAGCCACCAAAGCACAAAGCCTTTCCTTCAGTCAGCCTCCACAGTCTCTCAGCTCTTAGAAGAGCCATAATCCTATGTGACAGTCAGATTTATGCTTTCCTATGGGGCTTTTTAGGCTGATCCAAACCCCTCTCTTCTCATACCATCTACAGTTTTTAGTCTGGCTCCCTCTAGAACAGCCCTCAGGGAATACCCCAGCCACATTGCTTTGTCTGAACCCTGGGCTCTTTTCCTCTGTGGATTCTGTGATTCCACAACTCAGCATAGTATTTCATTTGCACAGTAAACCATGATATGTTTCATGATTAAACACTAAAAAGGAGACAGGTGGTGCATTTATGGTAATTAAAGCCTGCTGCAGACTGTGTTTTAGTGCATACAACTGACAATGCAGGAATTACCGCAGTCTTTGGTGAAGAAACAGCTCTGCTTGTCACATGGCTGTGGCTCATACAAGTTTTCAGACAGAGAACAAGATTGAAGGGAAGCTCACTAATCTTTTTCTAATTGACATTTAGGTCATTTGGGAAACTATATGCCACAAAGCATAATGCTTTCACTCATACTTAGGTTCAATTAGTTCAGGACTAAGTTATTCATAGATTGTTTAGAGATGCATTATGTCATTTGAGTTATTAATTCAAGATAAAACTCATTCTGTTGGGGAAAATTTTTCTACCAGACTTTATTCTAGGAACCCTTACACTGTTCTTGATCTCTGCAGATTTCTAAACCAATAAAAGGATTACACTGAACCCCAAAGTTGTGTTTGATACAAATACAAGTTTTAGATTCTGGGAAACAGAGTGTTGAAGTTCCCTTTCCAGTAATGACGTGTGCTGCCTTTGTGACTGCAAACATTTTCCCTTGAGGGTTTAGTAAAATGAAGAGCTCTTATGATCTTTTTAGGATGAATGTCCATTATGTTCTTTGAATATTTTCAACATGAAAAAATCCTGAATTGATTAAATTCTGTTGACAGTTCTAGAATGAAGATTAATTATTTTTTAGTGCAAGGAAATCCTTTGCCTTCATTCAGTTGTAAACAAAATATTTCCAAGTGCCTGTGAGGCTGGGTCATGAAATGATCAAAGGGAACCCAACAAAGTCTTGCTGTGGACCATGCCCGAGGTCAGGCACTTGCCCTCACTCTCCTTGCTGCTGGAGCCATGGCCTCATTTTACTCTTAATACTTCTCAGGCATTGAACAACACTCTTGGAAGTCCTCTTTTTCTCAGTCCTCTCCTCCAGCTATGTGTTCTTCCTAATAATTTCATTTATTCCTATGACCCTGTTGGGGCTTGTATTGCGCCCTGCCAAAAAAAAAAAAGGTATGTTAGAGTCCTAACCCCGTGTATCTCAGAATGTAATTTTATCTGGAGACAAAGTCTTCATGGAGGTAATTAAATTAAAGTAGGTCATGAGAATAGGCCCCAGTCTAATATGACTGGTGTCCTAACAGTCTGGGGGGATATTTGGGTACAGAGACAGACACACACAGAGAGAGCACCATGTGAAGATGAAGGCAGAGAAGAGGTTGGGGTGATGCTTCCACATGCCAAGGAATGCCGGAGAGTGCCAGCAAACTACAGAGGCCAGGGGACAGGCATGGAATAGATTCTTTCTCACAGAGAAGGAATTAATCCTGCCAACACATTGATCCTGGACTTCTAGTCTCCAGAACTGTAAGACAATAAATTTTAGTTGTTTAAGCCACACCGTTTGTAGTACTTTGTTACAGCAGTCCTAGAAAACAAGTACAGACTCCAACTCTCAAAGTATTATTTCCAGCTCAAAATCCTCTTCTGAATTATCGGATTGACAAAGGATATACAGGCTTCTCAAATTCACATAAAGGGCTTATTTACCCCAATGCTTGGACTATAATAAGGTCTCAGTAAGAGTTAATGCTGCTGCTACTATTGATGATGATAATAATGATGAAGTCGCAGAAAAGAAGGGGGAAGAGAAGGAGCAGCAGCAGGAAGGTGAGAATGAATTAACTGAGTCTGGCTCCCTTCCGTGAAATACAAAACATGTAAACAGTCTCCACAAGATGTGTCTTTTGTATCTTTGTACTTCCTCTATCCAACCACTCACTGAACATCTAAAGCACACTCATGATTGAATCTTCTGAATCTCCTTATTGAATGTGTTGGTGGACAACTGGTAGTTAATCACAGATGGACATTTTTTAGAAGAAATCATAGTCCCTGGCTTCTTTATGCATTCAACAGGAGTGTTTATTTGCAGTGAGGCAGTCTGAAACACGGTCTCATTGGCCAGCAGTGTATTCTGTCTGAGCTGAAGAGGGAAAGGTGGGATGATATGTTCCCATTACGGCTGTGCCTGGGATTTAAGTAACAGTATTTGACTCTCAACCTGCTCTTCTCCGCCATCAGCCGAACTCTTTCTCTGATCAAGATAAGGAGGCATAGAACAGCAAACTATGCCCACTTCCTTCAGAAACTGAAATGCCCATGTTATTTTAAATGGCACCATTTATCAGGTGCCTGCTAGCTATGTCAAAACACTGTCAGACTCATACTTTCTATTCATTTTTCCAACTGAACCCATCAACTCCCACTTTCAGTATGGAAGAAGTATTATTAATCTCATTTCAAAAATTATTGCTCATTTCATAGGTGGCTGGAGAGACTAGATTGCCTGAGGTCACTTAGCTAGAAAGTGTCAGGGCTGAGATTTGAACCTATGTCTCTGTGACTGGTCTATTTAGGATCCAGCACCTGGAATTGTGCCTGGTGACTAGTTGGTGTTTAATAAGTATTTTGTGGGCTTAATGACTCCAAAGCCACTACATGGTGGAAAGTCTCTAAAACTGGAAGAAAAGAGATGAAAAGGACAGAAATTTAAGGCAAAAGCTCTGGGTGGCAGGAGTTTAGATAGTGAGAGATAAGGCTTTGGTCTTTCTGTTCTATTAGTGTCCGATTCCATCAACTTGTAGTAATTACACACAATGGAACGCAATGTTTATTAGATACTCTAAGGCCAGTGAGTCTAACAGGTAAATAACAAAAACAAAAACAAAGATTATTACCATTAAGACATCTCATGATTTTAGGTAATACCCAACAAAGCACTTATTTCATTAATTACCATTTGGTCCTTTGCTGCCCTTTCACCCAAACCCCATGGATGGATGTTAGGTCCTTTTTTATTTTCGGCAAGGGGTAGAGTTTAGCTCTGTCACCAGACTGGAGTACAATGACACAATCTCGGCTCACTACAACCTCTGTCTCCAGGGTTCAAGCAGTTCTCCTGCCTCAACTTCCTAGGTAGCTGGGATTACGGGTGGCACCACCAGACCCAGCTAATTTTTGTATTTTTAGTAGAGACGGGGTTTTACCATGTTGGTCAGGGTGTTCTTAAACTACTGTCCTCAACTGATCACCCACCTCAGCCTCCTAAAGTGCTGGAATTACAACGTGAGCCCCCATGCCCAGCCAGATCTTGGATCCTCTTGACAAGAGTTTAAAGAACAACCATAAGGTACAGATATTTTAGCCTGGAGCTATCCAGAAGTTTATAGATCTTTAACATCCTTTTCTTAAATGTCAGGTTGCCGAGACAGGCAGGGGTGGTACATATGCCTTGAGATTCTTTTCTTAGTACATGTGCTGAAGAGAGTGAACATGTGAAAAGCTCTTTCTAATTTCTACTTGGGAGAGAAGATTAGTTAATGTTGCATACTAAAGTGACCATCCACGTTCTGCCTTTGAGGGACTCAGCCTGGATACCAGACAGATTTTCTATTAGGAATATTCCCAAAGCCCCTATCCAAGGACAGTTGTGTTTACTAATTTTTTGACATGTTTTTTCTTAAATTCCTTTACTAGCACTCTCACAATAACAGCACCTCTAATTTTGAATTCTTGATCAATAGTATTTCTATAAATACTTTTGTATCATATAACATATGAGTTTTATCATATATGTAGTACCAAATGAACGGCTTAAAGAGTTTTTTTATGGAAGGGAAGAGAAGAGTCTTACATATACAGCACAGAGGAAGCTCATTGTACTGTAGCTCAGATACCCTGAATTGAGTGTTAGTTGTTTAGTTGATGAATCATTTTTGAGTGCCACATATGTGTTATGCACACAGCCAGGTGCTGGGATACAGTAACAAGTGAGATGGACATAGTTTCTACCCGTTTAGAGACTATAGTCTATAAGAAACCCATAGAATAAATGGTGGTAAGTGCTGCAATAAGGAAGATGCAAATGCAGGCTGTACCAGTCAGGAACACTGAATTTAGTCTAAATGGGTTATGCAAAGCTTCTTGGAGGAAACAACAATTAAACTAAAATCTGAAGGAGCAAACCAGTTGAACAGAGAAGTATGTCAGACCAGCGGAATTGTATGTGCAGTGCCTCAGGCAGAGCATGGGCACAGTGCTTCCTAACGTCTGAAGTTCTGAGTGCCTGCAAGGAAAAGAATAGCATGAGGAGTGCCAAAGGGAGTAGCCAGAGGTTACCCATGATGGGCTCTGTAGGCTGTGGACTTCAACCAAGGGTAATGAGAAGCCATTGCAGGGATTTAGGCAGGGGCGGCATGATCAGACTGTGGCTCAGAAGAGTAGAAATTGAATTGAAGAAGCAAGAATAGAGGCAGAGGAACCAGGGGAAAGGCTGCAAGGAATAGCCCAAGCAAGAGGTGATGGTGCATGTGGCAGGCAGCTGGAGAGAAGCACTTGATTGGAGAGGTTTCAGAGGTAGAACCCACAAGACTTGAAGAGAGAGGGTCATTCTCCTGCTCTCCTTTGAGCCACAGGAAGAATGATGGTGCAGTAACAGAGAAAGGGGATATCAGTGGAGTAGCAAGCTCGGGATGTGAAGGGAAGCTGGGAGAGAAGGGCATGTGTTCCTTTTGGGTAGGATGCCCGTATAGTTTTTTGTCCAAACTGGCACACGTTCAGAAACAAAAGGAGGTGTTATTAGTGCTATTGGGACAACAATATAGCTTGCTCCTGGCAGACCAGACACATAGCAATTCTACTTTTGGAATATATTGAAGCTGGAGGAACCAACAAGGTATTTAAGTGAAGATTTCAAGTAGGCAGAAGTAGATCAGAGCTTGAGGAAAAATCCTTGACCAAGGAAATAGTTTCTTTTTTAATCACTTTATGGTGTTTAACTAAGACATGTTTTATGGCTGTTGTCGCTGTAGATGACAAAACAAACTGGCAGCTCAGGATTACTGCTCTGTCCTTCCTTTATAGCTTCTCTCATATCAGGTGGTCCAGGAATACCTCCAGATGTGTCAGGAGAACTGTCTTCAGCTTTAGGTTAGAGTCAGAATAAAATCTGGTCAGAGGCAGCCTGCTTAAATGAGACCTATCTTTTTTCTTTCTTTCTTCTTTCATTCTCTCTCTCTCTTTCTCTTTCTTTCTTTCTCTTTCTTTCTCCTTCTTTCTTTCTTTCTTTTTGTCTTTCTTTCTTTTTTTTCCGACACAGGGTCTCCCTCTGTCTCCCAGGTGGGAGTGCAATGGCACAATCATGACTTACTATAGTCTCAGTCTCCCAGGCTGAACCCATCCTCCCACCTCAGCCTCCCTAGTAGCTGGAACTACAGGTGCTCACCGCCATGCCTGGCTAATTTTTTATTTTATTTTTTTTGTAGAGATGAGGTTTCACCAAGCTTCCCAGGCTGATCTTGAACTCCTGGGCTCAAATTATCCTCCTGCCTCTGCCTCTCAAAGTGTTGGGATCAATCTGAACCTAAGTGAGATTTCTAATGGAGGTCAGTCAGGAGAGCAGGGATGGATGAGCATACATATATCCCCAATCCTAGAAGAAAAAAAAAGTTCAAAAAAGAGAGTCTACTGACTCTGGATGAGCAGCATCATTTCACATCCAGACGACAGCATGTTGTTGCTGTGGTTGTGCTAATCATTAGCAATTATCGTTATTATTATGACAGATGACATGCTGATGCTAAGCATCAGTCTTTGTCAATGCCAGCATAAATGAATGCATATATTACCGTTCTTTCCACTTTTAGTTCATTCTCATTTTGAAGGCTAAACCTGAAATAACATGAAGACATTTATTGCTGTCACCTCTGGCTGATTATGTCATTATGGGAGAAAGCTGTTTTAAAGATTGCACACAACAATGAAGGATTTGCAAAGTAAGTCTGCCGAATTAATGTGTCCCACCAACAAGAAAGGTTTAAACTATTATTTGATAATTTGTTAACCTGAATGCAATAATACAAAGAATTATTTCTCAAATGCTGATGAAATTGAAACAAGTGAAGATTCAAGAGTTACCAAGGTAGCAACTCAGGCTTTTCTTGGTGTGTAAGACACCATGAGCCTTTCTGTTTGTGGCCAATGTTGTCTTACTTGGAAAGTGATCGATAACACCTTCTCAATGACCAATCTTCATTACAATCCAGAAAGTCTCCATCTGAACTTCAATTCAGTAATTTGCTGGCGTGACCATTGCTGACAAAGAGCCAGCAGCTGCTGAGAAAACGACGAGCTCAAAGAGAAAAGAGCAATGCCCAAATGGCCATTGCTAATAGACTGGATGAATAAATTGTGAAATAGTCATGCAATGCAATACTATACACCAAGAGAAATGAAAGAACCACAGCTATCCACATCAACATGGATGAACCTTACAATGTACAATGTTGAGTGAAAGAAGGAAAACATAAAATAATATGTACACCAGCCTAGGCAACATAGTGAAACCCCCATGTCTACAAAAAAAATTTTTTTTAATTACACAGAGACAGGCGGCTCATGCCTGTAATCCTAGCACTTCGGGAGGCCTAGGTGGGCACATCATTTGAGGTCAGGAGTTCAAGACCAGCCTGGCCAATATAGCAAAACTCCATCTCTACTTAAAAAAAATTACAAAAATTAGCCAGGCGAGGTGGCAGGCACCTGTAATCCCAGCTCCTCAGAAGACTGAGGCAGGAGGATCACTTTAACCAGGGAAGCAGAGGTCAGAGTGAGCTGAGATTGCACCACTGCCCTCTGGCCTGGGTAACAGAACAAGACTCCACTTCAAAACAAAGCAAAAAAATTAGATGAGTTTGACAGTGCACAACTGTGGTGCCAGCTACTGGAAAGGCTGAGGTGGGAGGATCACTTGAGCCCAGAAGGTCGAGGCTGCAGTAAGCCATGATGGCACCACTACACTCCAGTCTGGGCAACAGAGTGAGATCCTGTTCCAGAAAAAATAAAAATAAAGAATACATACAGTATTACTCTAAGATCAAAAATTGAATTCAGCATATTGTTGGGTTGTGTAAATAACTGGTAACCCCCTAAAGAAACCCAAGGGAGTGACGGTTGTAAAAGTGTTATGGGATCCTTGGGGTCTCTTCTGGCTAGAAAATTCTGTGTCCAGTGGCACCTTTGCCTGAGTTTTGCTCATGCCCTCTGGGCTTGTTTCACCCACTTGGCCTGACAGGCTGCCCTTGGTTCATTCCACCAGCCTGGGTCCCATGCCTGCTGAGGGAAAATCAGGCATGGAATGGCAAGGGTGTGTGAGTGAGAGTGGGGTCCAGCTACTGTGCACAGTCAGACAAGCTGGCTGCTGCAGAAGGGAGGACAACTCCAGGTACCAGCTCTCTGTGAGGCTGTGGCCAGACCAGGCATACCACAAGCAGCATCCACAGCTGCACTGGAGAACATGGTGGTGCCCAAAAGCTTGGAGATGCCAGGAATTGCAGGGCCCCAAAGAAGGAGTCATAGCCCTGACTCGGGTAGCTCTCACATCTGGGATCCCTGAAGGACCACAGCTCTTCTTTCCTTCTCTTCACCCACAACATAGCAAGCAAGGGGTATGTCTCAGGCCTGTTTGTGTTACATCTCTTTTAGCCTCACCATTCAGTAGGTGCCAAGTTCTTGTCCTGCAACCAGGAAGAATGAGGTGTGCAGACAAGTGAAGGGTGAGCAAGATGAAAAGGAGCTTTAATGAGCAATAGAACAGCTCACAGGACACCTGCAGGGAGCAGCTCCTTTCCACAGCCAGGTGTCCTGAGGAGTGTTCAGCTTCTAGCAGAGAGGATACTTCGTCTCTGGTAGGCAAGTCATCCCAACAAGTGTTCAGCTATCAACAGAGAGGGTAGCTCCTCTCTGCAGCTGGTTGTCCCATCATCTGCACAGCTCTCAGCAGAGAGGACACCCTAGAGTGGGTGGCTCCTCTCTGCAGCTGGTTGACCCATCATCTCCCTGTCATCTCTCCATCATCTCTGCAGCTCTGAGCAGAGAGTAGGCCCTGGAGTGGGTTGCTCCTCTTTACAGCTGGTCTTCCAATATCTGCTCAGCTGTGGCTTAGCCCAGGGCTTTTATGGGCCTCAGAGGGGAGGAAGTACATGCTGATTGGTCCATCCCAGAAAAGGCACTACAAGTTCCTACTCAGGTCCACGGAACTGGCAGCCTGGCTCCCAGCCTTCAGGGCCTCCGTGGCCTGAAGGTGAGACCTCACTGGGGACTCACCCCCTTCTGCCCAAGAACCTGCCTCCCTCTGCCTTTCAAGGCATCCAGACTGTAGGTGCCAAGCAGCACCTGCAGGTCAGCACAAAGCTGCCCTCAGCTGCCTCTCAGGTTTCCTCCTATGCTCATCAGTGTCCGAAGTCCAGAGGGGGCCAAGCAGGGGGCTGGTGTGTCAGCACTGCCCTGAGTGGGGCACACTCGTCTAGGCTGCAACAGTGCCTGGGCTTGGCCCTGACTTTACTCTGACATCAGAGCAGGTGCTGACAGCAGGGAGAAGCCAGGTAGCAGTAGCAGTCACTTGCAAGCCTGCAAAGGCAGGGGAGCCTTCCCAGTAGTACAGGGATGCCTGGATCCACAGCCGCAGTTTGGGGAAGTATGGGGCAGCTGCAGCTGTGCCTGGGCTCCCACCTGCTCTGTGGAGCTGGAGGCCCAGGTCTGCAGCCATGGTTTGGGCAGCTACAGCTATGCCCAGGAAAGTAGGACTCCCCATCTGCTCCCCAACCCCAAGAGCACTAGGATGCCTGGATCCACAGCCATGGCTTGGACAGCTACAGAGGCCCACATCGAGCTCCCACCCCAACTCAGAAGGGGTGGGGCTCCCGCTTGTCCCAGCTCCTGCTGGCTCCAAGGGGCATGCAGCTCCCACCGTGCCTCCTTGCTACAGCCGGCATGATGGCAGGGGTGGCTCCAAAGGGTCTGCTGGTGCCATCAAAGTCAGTCAGTAGTGATTACCCCCAGCAGGAAGAGAAGGGCATGTGACTGGGGAGGGACACATGGGGTTTCCAGGATGCTGGCAATGTCGTATTTCTTCAGCTGGCTGGTTGTTACACAATGTTCACTTTATAATTCTTTGTTAACCTGTGCATTTGTATTTTGTACACTCTTCTGAATGTATGCCCTATTTCAAAAATCAAATTCTTAAAAAGATAGGAAGACCACTTGAGTAGTGATATGAGGGAACCTAAATCTGCACTTTTTTTTTTTTTTTTTTTGAGACGGAGTTTCGCTCTTGTTACCCAGGCTGGAGTGCAATGGCGCGATCTCGGCTCACTGCAACCTCTGCCTCCTTGGTTCAAGCAATTCTCCTGCCTCAGCCTCCTGAGTAGCTGGGATCACAGGCACGTGCCACCACGCCCAGCTAATTTTTGTATTTTTAGTAGAGACGGGGTTTCACCATGTTGACCAGGATGGTCTCGATCTCTTGACCTCGTGATCCACCCGCCTCGGCCTCCCAAAGTGCTGGGATTACAGGCGGGAGAATCTGCACATTTTAAACTTTTCATTACAATGATTTACCCAAAGGGGACAAAGAATTCTTCCAGTTCCACCCTTTTCTCCTCTGTTCAGAAGTTGTAACTAAATGCCACCTCTCTCTCAGATATCCACTTCTTTTAATTCAGCTGAGCTCTCCCCTGTGCCCACCCCCACCCCACCCCACACAGCAGAGTCTCATGCCCTTGATTCTTTCCTGGATCTGGTCATCTCATGGCAGGCTGCAGTCATGGCTTGTTGGGAGACACAGGAAGGTTGTGAACTGCCTCGTATCAGCACTGGGGCAAAGAAGCTCAAGATCCCTCTCTCTTTCTCCTTTGAAGAATGAGGAACGGCTTTGCTCATTCAGAATAACAGACAAAATGCCTCCTTTCTATAGCTGACCACCACATTCCATATAGACCAGCACCAGCACCCCTTGCACAATGAGAATTAGCCTGATTGTGTGCTTCCTGTCACCTATTCTAGGACACTCTACAACTGTCTTGATCTTCATTGTGAGTATGAGATGGAGATCCCATCCCAAAAGGACAACTTGAAGAACTGGGCCCTGTAAAAACTGTTGTTGGTTTATAGCAACAACATTTGCCAGTAGATTCTAAGCTTTTCCCATAATTAGGCCCATCTGGGGCAACAAGAATCAATCTAGGTAAAAATCTTACCTAAAAATCTCGTACCTGTTACAGAAACCTAGTTTCCTTTTAGCTTAGCAGGATTCCCTCCTGCTACTCGGGATCTGAGGCTCTGCACGAAGCTTCAGGGATGCAAGAGCTACTATGCTAGCTCCTGAGATTCTTCATTAAAGGACCCGTTTACCAAAGATAATCAGATAGTTTATACAAAGTGTAAGTGTGAGCTCTAGCTTGAACCCATTCTGTTTTCTTGGATTCTAAATCCTCACCTTTGGTCTTAATTTTAGTCCTCTATGGTAACCATGGTTTCAGAATCCTTCTTTCAATTACTATGAGCAGTTACATAAAGGAGATATTGGGTTTAATCTCTTCAGCCCCATCTGAAATTTCCACAGTGATTTGGGTGGCAACTCACTTACAAAATGAACTTCAAACCCTTTCAAAGGCACACAGTGACTGTCAGAGCTGAGCAGTTTCACTTTCAGGCCATTCAACATGGCAAAGAGCTCAGGTCTAAACAGCCTTTGTCCAGGTGTGGGAACACCTCACCTTGCCTCAGTTAACTCCTCCCTGCTGGCCTCCCAGCCTAGGGCTGGTTTAACTCCATTGTATTTGTCAAGCAAATCCACTTTCCAAGCCTGCCTCATGAACCTTGTGTCTTCTGGGTTTCTACAGTCCTCCAGGTTAGGCACACACTTCTGACTGTGACTACCTTAACTTCCAAACTGCTAGCTGTTCCAGTCATTCTGAAGCTCCCCTGCAAACCTTCTTCTCTTCTCCCTCTCTTTTCTACCCAGGCCAATTCTTCAAGGCCCATTTCACACACCCCAGCCATCCCAGCCCACAAGGATCTCTCCCTGCCTCTGCCTCTCCACGCACTTTATTGGAGTATTGCTTAGTATTGCTATTTATCATCTTTGCTCAGCAAGGCCTGCTTTGCCAGTCTTTGTTATAATTTCCTTGAGGGTAAACCGTGTCCAGTACCCTGTATCCCCAAACAGTACCTATCCAGTGCTGGGAAGTCAATATTTATATGTTGAGCAAAGACTCAACCTCAGATTTTTTTTCAACCTCACCTCATTTCATTCAGCCCACAAGGGCCTACTCCCTTTTTCTCCTCATCTGATTCACCTTCTCAAACTGCTGCCTTGACCCAGCCCAGAAAAAAGCAGGGCTTTCTTGTTCATTGGGAAGTTTTCTAATGTAAACATCACATTTTTAAACAACCTTCCCCTTCAGTACAGTCTCTGGCATTCATCCTTTCCCCAGTCTCCTAAATGCTTATTTGTTTGTGTTTAGGTACATAGCATACACTTTACTTTGTTCATCTCTCTCAGACTGGGAGATAGCTGAGGACAAAAACAACATCTATGCTTCATTATAGAGTCCTGAGGCCCTCACATCCCTGGGAACTAAGAGGCCTTTCCTGATTTGATGATTGATAATTCTAGGTATAGGACCACAGAAGCCTCCTCCCTCAGATAGTAGTACTTCACTGATTCTAATCACGTACGAACCCCCTTGGCCACACCATGACACCCTCCTCCTCCAGCAGTCCCTCCCTCATACCACATCAACTGTCTTTTGAAATCCTCCCATTGCTGACTGATCATAAAGCCTTTAGCGGAAACAGTATTCCAATATCTAGCACCAGGACCTCTGTTGGTTATTTAAATGTAGATTAATAAAAATTAAATACCATTCATTTCCAATGTAGTTGCACTAGCTATATTTCAAGTGCTTGATAGGTACATGTGACTAGGGGCTACCATGTTGGACAGCACAGATACAGAACGTGTCTGCCACGCAAAGGGCTTTTGGGCAGTGCTGACTTAGAGCAAGCAAGAGAAGTGAAGAGGAATGGGAAGGATTTACTGAGCCAGCAAGGATTATCTAGTTTATTTGAAAGCTCTTAGGAATGAATGTACTTAAATGCTTCAGAGAGATATGGGGGTTCATTTTCCTGTTCAGTTTATTTCCTGTCAGTTTCAAGAAACGTCTTTTTACTACCCTCTAGGTAACCTATTGAAATTGTCACAATCAACATGGGCAGGAAGTTGTCTCTAAAGTCTAACCTTGTTTGTGGAAATCTTTGCCCACCTAAGGCAGCTTACTTGGCACCCCAACGTAAATATCTAGATATCATAGATATCTTTAAGTATCTGATTTCTTGATGTTTTAATAATCTCAATTATTATAGTTTCAGTTTTATGCTTCCCCACTAAGATTCTTTTGAAATTGACCCTGGGGTAAACGTATCATTATGGACTCCAGTTTATGAGTAAAACAACCAGTAACCTAAATTTCAGATGTTCAGAAGTACTCAGAGAGGGGAAACTGGGGCAAAGCCAGAAAAACAGAGATGTTTCACATTTCACTAATACGTGTTGGGTTTGGGAATTTGCTGGCTTGTTTGTTTTAATAGGTCCTTCCTCTTTTCTCTCCCTCTCACTCACTCGAATGCTAAAAAAAAAAAAGAGAAAAGAGAAAGAAGTAGAAAGAAGAGCTCTAATACAAAGGCAAGATCTTT
The DNA here is from genome assembly GCA_004027835.1 of Alouatta palliata. NCBI lineage: Eukaryota > Metazoa > Chordata > Mammalia > Primates > Atelidae > Alouatta > Alouatta palliata. The sequence continues at coordinate 30,699 of PVKV010012460.1, read as the reverse complement.
CAGATTTCATCTTTAACTGCTTGTTTTGGGTCTTCCTCATCCTTTTTAATCCCTGGTACTGTCATCACAGTCTTTGAGACTATTTTCTCTCATTGTTCGTCTGTTACACAGAACAAACTGTCTATACAACATATAGCTATACAGAACTTTATGAGAAAATATATTATGGCCCCCTATTGTGGCATTCATAATATTCATTTTGCATGCCTTCAAGCATTAGGCAAAGCCCCAAATCAGTCTCAGCTTGATTTAATATAAGCTTAACTTGAGTCCTGTAAATGCAACCAAAAATCTTCCATCTTGATCCTGCTTAAAAATAAAAAAATTGAAGCACATGAATGATAGGGAATATGCTTGCATTTCTAATAATAATTGTAAAACCGTTGGTCCCTATTTACAACCATGACAATTAACATATCACCAGTAGAAATTTACCAGGACTCACCACAGTTCAATTCTAAGCAAACATCTTCTGCTGCTCTTTACCCATGCCCAAAAGAACACATTCCTCTTGCCCATTTAGATCTGGGAAAAAAAAAGAAACCCTACTCTCTCAATTACTTACATTCATCTTGCATGAGAGCTTAGCCTCCTATGTGATTACACACAAAAATTCTGGCCCTTGTTTCTGAATTATTTCACAATATTCCAGCAGAAAAGTCTTTGCAGTAGGAAGCCTATGCCTTTCCCCTTCTCCTCATTAAAAAAAAAGAAAAGAAAAAAAGGCAGTTGCATTACTCTTGTAATATAAAGTTGATGTGCTTCAGCACTAGTACCTCAAGTCACAGCAGCCACATTAATCACTTTAAATGCGTTTCACAGGGAAGCCCTTTGCTTGAAAGTAATCACGTCCTTTTGGGATTCCAGTCGCTTTATACTGGAGCTTGCTGATATGTGTGTACTTTAATAGGGATTCCACACCACGTTTACACCACCACAGCTTGCATTTTTGAAGGCACATGGACAATTTGTCAAGGCTTCAAATTTTACAGAGACACACACATGGCTATAAAAAGAAACTTCAGCTGCCACCATGACCTTCACTGTCACCCAGCCCCAGTGGAAGGGGAAATAGGATCAGAGCAATATACAGAATGAGCTGATTGTGATCTCTTTTTTAAGAAAGAGAAAACTCTGTCTCTGTTCTGTTTCCTTGTGTGTTTCACAATTTGGGCTCCATGATTATATTATTGCAGAAATCTCTCCAGGAAAATTGGACTCATCAAGACATTTGCACCTTCTCATTCATACACATCTGGACATGTTGTATCTGAAAATTGGAAAATCCAAGTGCATTCACAGACCATGCAAAAAAATGAGAGTGGGAAATGCCAAGCCCATTTATCATTCTCAGTGAAAAAATTGTACAGGCAGCTTCTTCTGCAAGAAAAGCAAATGAATGAAAGGGTGAGCAGAGTGCTAATAATGTACCATGGCTCCAGATTAAAGTGTCAGTGCTTCTGCTCAGCCTCTGAGCAGCTGAAATGCTTCTCTGGGTTTTGATTAGGAAAAGGAAGATATTCAAAGAGATGTGAGCTGCATGCCCGGGATACATTTTCATAAGCCAACCACGCCTTGTCAAACCAGAGGCAGAGATTATGTTAGCAGGGGTTGCAGGCCAGGCTGAGGCCCTTGGCAAAATCAGGAGGCAGATGAATTGTGTTTCCAGGGATCTTTGCTGAAGCTCCCAAGCAGTTTACATCACGCCCAACTTTCTTCAGTTGATGAGCAGGGCAGAGGCCCACCATGTGCAGAACCTGCAACACCAGCAGCCTCTGGGTACCACAAAGAGCTCATTTCTCCTTCCAATCAAGCAGCTCCCCTCACTCTGAGTCTGTTCCTCACTGCCTCAGGGAGCACAGAGGTTGGGGAAGACAGCTTAACCACCCCCTAGGCCAAAGAAGCAGAGGCCTCTAGACTAAGGTCCTGGTTATATCCTCTCCAGAGGAGGAGGGAAACGCCTTCCATTTCTTTGGAATAAGCCCACTACCAGCTAACGCAAACACAGTTAACTTCTCATCCAGTTTGTCCTCACCTCGATTTTAAGCTTTTCCAGGATCTGGTCCCAGACCGGAGCCTAGAGAGACACCCACAGTGTTTCCTGTTTAAGCTTAGACTGCCTTTCCCCTTCCCCTGGCACTTTAACTGCCTTCCAAGAGCCTGCTGCCCAAAGTCACGCCTGCACTGCTGATTTACAACATGAAATCTTCAAAGCATCACCGAAATTAGATTAATCTTTATTGCATGATTTCTGCTTTTTAAAAAAAAAAAAAAAAAAGTCATTATGTGGTGTTCAGTTTTTTAATAAATGTGACAGAAAGTGAGTCCCAGAAAATATCTATTCCATGGGGTTTTAACAAGTGTCTCTAAGTGGCGAAGACATGGGTGGGCTGCCTCTTCATCCTCCTGCTCTCAGGCTGTGTGGGTCACTCCAAGCAAAGGGCCCCCTGCTGACAGCATCCTCCTTGTGGGTGGCAGGGGCTGCCTCTGCCTCTGCTGAGAGGCAAGGAAGTGAAGAGTTCCGATTGAGAAGCACTTGCAGCTGTGGGCAAGAGACGGTTTCATGCAGATTCACTCTCAAGTGAGGACTGAGGTAGGAAGTATTCTCTTGATTCTGAAGTGAAATCCTGCATTATCCCTCAAGTACATTTACCTATCCCTACTGCTCCTCAGAGACAGCCAAATCTTCAAGTTCCCAGGAGGCAGAACTGTGTGGGTTCAGAGGTTCTAGAAGACAAAGATCGGACCCTTTTGAAGGCATTACATGCAACATGAATGAGCTAGAACACCAAATTTGGGAAATTTGGCATAACCTACAGTGTGACCATCTCACTATGCTGCTTTATAACCTTGTTTCTCCATTTTTAAAGGCCTAAAGTAGCAGAGTCAAAGCTTCTAGACTTGGTAAAACAGGATTTCACAGAGAAATGAATAGAATAATCAGTTCTCCCACCTCCAAGTGAAGTCTCAGTTACAATAAGCTGCACAAATAAGAACATACATAAAGCACTTTGTAAACACAGATTAAGTAGTGTATTCAAAGGTCAGTAAATTTACCACAAGTTTTAGAGAGCTACTTAGCTCTCCCCATTTGTAACATGGAGGTGATAACAGGCTGCATATAGTAAGAAAACGTCAAGAGTGAAGAGGCTAAATATTTAGTGAAGCATGAGGAGCTTGGAATTTGGTGACAATATTACCCAGGTGGGAAAGGAGGGGCAGAGGAGAGGGCCTTGCAATGATTCACATCCAAAAGATGCAAGGTGGGCTTTATCTGTTTAAGGGGGTTTCCCATGAGACTGTTTGAACCGGGTTCAATAGCCCAAAGTTCATACTGTGTTTCAGAAGTGACTCACTGGAACAGTCTTTCTCAAAGGTGGAAAACATTGAGTTGTTGACAACTGTCTCATGAGTCATGGTGTTTCTAAAAACAAGTATCTAGAAGTGTTCGGTCTTGGTCCAAGTAGATATATGATGAGGAAATACCAACTTCTTTTTATAACTCATTTATCAGGTAAAAAAGCAATCCCTGAAATTTCATCCTAGTCTAAAGCTGATAGTTTTCCTTCTGCGGCAGGTTTCTCAACCTCACCACTATTGACATTATGGACTAGCTAATTCCCTGGGGGATGAAGGTCTGTCCTGTGCGTTGTCGGATGTCTACCAACAGTCCTGGCCTCCCCCCACTAGAAGCCAGTAGCACCACTCAGTTGAAACAACCCGAAGTATCTTCAGTCATTGCCACATATACCCTGAGAGTGAAAATTTCTCCTGATTGAGAAGCTCTGTGGTCCAGAGCAAGGAATAGCTTTTCTTACTCACACAAAGGCACCCTGTAGGCTGGCAGTGGCCTGTCAGCAAAGACCAAGTAAACCACACCATCTTGGAAGAATCTTAGATGGATCCATGGTTCAAAATAACTATTATCTTCAGCAAAGGGCAAACACAGGGAAAAAGGACATGGGTTGAAGAGTAAAAGTAAAGGTAGAATTTAAAGACAGTGTTAAAAAAAAAAAAAAAAAAGGCAGTGGGCTGGTACCCAAAGATTGCTTTGTTTTCACTGTGTACCCTAGTGCTAGTTTAGTGTCTACTGTGTGACTGGCTCTGAGTTACATGCTATGAAGAACACAAAACCAAAGTAACTGGGGGTCCCAGGCCTCCAGAGCTGTATGCTGTGCGTGAAGAGGTGAGCACAGACACCCCCAACAGTATGATTACAATGCACAGCCATATGTGATGCACAGAAATAGTGATCCATGATAGTGTATGCTGTGGGACACGGGGAAGGCCCCACAACAAAACATTTGGAGAATGTTATCAATAGCTCCCCAGATTAATAAATAATTTCAGATAAAGAAGAAATGGGTTCACTCCAAAAATTTTTTATTGCTGAAATTCCTAATGTTGCAAGTATCTTTCATATGAATGAAGAGTTTCAAAGGCCCAGGTTCTAGGCCCAGCCCTGCCCTAACCAGCTATGTGACCCATCACAGCCACTTAACCTCTCCAGGCCTCAGTTTTTTCGTATCTAAAATAAGAGGGCTGGACCAGGTGATCTCTAAGCTACAGCATTCTGTGATCTAAGCCCTTTTGGTTAATTGTCTCTGGATGATTACATTTATTGTATTTATTAAGTAGTGTGGGGTTCCTCCATTCAGAGCTTCATTTCCTTTTCTATGATGTATTTCATCTCGGAATTTTTATATAAAAATTATATTTCACAGTTTTCAGTGCTTTAGCTTGAAATACATATTATACCATAAAGATCACTATAGATTTATAAAGCAAAACTCGGAAACTTTAAAGAGCCCATAAGTGCCTTAAGATTAATTTGATCTTCAATGTGTCTGTGAATGAATGAGCTTGACAGAAGCCTTTCAATTTCTCGCTCTACTTCAAAGAGTGCACGAAGTACAAACTGTAAATCAACCTCCACATTTGCTGATATGGCCACTAAGCTGGAAAAAAAGAGAAAGAAATATGGCTAATAAACTATTCAAACAAGATTTAGAAGCTTGGGGCCAGGCTGGTGGCTTATGCCTATAATCCCAGCACTTTGGGAGGCTGAAGCGGGTGGATCACTTGAGGTCAGGAGTTCAAGACCAACATGGCCAAAATGGTGAAACCACATCTCTACTAAAAATACAAAACATAGCCAGGCATGGTGGTGCACTCCTGTAATCCCAGCTACTCAGGAGGATGAGGCAGGAGAATCACCTGAACCCAGGAGGCAGAGTTTGCAGTGAGCCAAGATCGTGCCACTGCACTCCAGCCTGTGTGACAGAGTGAGATGCCTCTGTTTCAAATATATATATATATATATATATATATATATTTGAGTGAGTGACAGGAGAGTTGGGGGGAGAGTTATTTTAGGAGTACCAGGCTGGGCGCAGTAGCTCACACTTGTAATCCCAGCACTTTGGGAGGCTGAGGTGGGCAGATCACCTGAGGTTGGGAGTTCAATACCAGCCTGACCAACATGGAGAAACCCCATATCTACTAAAAATACAAAATTAGCCAGGCATGATGTCACATGCCTGTAATCCCAGCTACTCAGGAGGCTGAGGCAGGAGAATCGCTTGAACCTGGGAAGCAGAGTTTGCAGTGAGCCAAGATCATGCCACTACACTCCAGCCTGGGCAACAAGAGCAAAACTCTGTCTCAAAAAAAAAAAAAAAAAAAAAAAAAAAGATAAGTGGACCATATAAGATCTAAGAGCTGCAGTGTAAAAAAATAATAAATAAATTAAGCTAGGAGGACCATAGAAGTAACTGGGACTAAGGTCAGACGGATCCAAACAAATGATCGATTCACTCTCCACTCAAGATGGCATGGGTCAAACATAGCAACAGTGAGCCTGATGGACTGAGGTACATTTGGACAGCAAGAGCAGTCCATACGATGGGTTGGCACAAAATGTGCCATCGCACATTAACTACCTTGTGAAAAGAGGAGCAACATGGAAAGATCATGGACTTGAGATCAGATTGACCCAGGATAAAATCTTAGCTGTGTTACTTTCTAGGTCTGTGATTTAGGGCAAGTTATTTAACCTATTGGAGCCTCCATTTCCTGATCTATAAAATTAGTGTAATAAAACCTATCATTCAGAACTGCTGTGAGGACTCAATGAAAGAATGTGCATGTTCCAGGATTAAGTCAGCTGTGCATAACAAAAAAAATTCAAATAATAGTGCCTTAAATAAAGTAGAGGTTGATTTTACTTCAAATAGTATGAAATCTAGTGGTAGGTGTTGAGGACTAGAAAGGGTCTTCATAGCGTCAAGGATGTCCCAGTTTCCAGCTTTATTTTGCATGTGGCTTCCATCCTCAAGATTGCCTTATACATAAGATGGCTGCAGCAGCTCCAACACATTTGCATTTTAGACAAAAAGAAGGAAGAAGAGGGAAGGAGAAAAAGAAGTCTGCCCCCCCAGTTGAGTTAACTCCCTTTAAAGAGATTTTTTAGATGCCCACCCAACAACTTGTGTTTCTAATTCATTGTCCATACCTATTTTCAATGAGGGCTGCAAAAGTTAGGACTTTAGCTGGACACAGTGCCTCCCCCAACAATATGGGAGATAAAGGCAGAAGGGAGGATGGATATTGGGTAATTAATTAGAAATCTCTCCGATGGTATGCAAAGCACCTAGCAAATAGAAGGTACTACATGAATAATAACTGTTATTGTTTAATTCATTCTTAAAGCTATTTGGGGGAGGCTTTATCACCAAGGCTGCTGGCCAGCCTGGCAGCCAATGTTCCCTGATCTGTCCTGGAGACCTTTCATATCACCACAGCTCTCACGATAGCTTGGGTCCAAACTGTGCCACAGCCTCCTGGGAGCTGTGGGTCCCTGGAGCCTCTTTAGTGCTGGACTTCTGGCCACAAGCAGCTCTGTGACAGCAGGATAACAGAAACTAAAGCCACAGAGTTGAGAAATAACAAAAGAAGAGAAGCAGCCTGCATCAGCCCAGTCCACCCCAAGCAGCATCCCTCATTCTTCCCCTAAGCAGAGGCCCAAAGGCTGCTTCACCTCTGGTTCTTCCACAGCCTTACCTGGCCCAATCCTAGCACTGTGGATTCTGAAAGGAGGGATAAGAACAGAAATTCATCAGATAAATGGAGCCCCCTTGAATTAAGATCCCTCCAGAAGTATGATTTGGCAACTTTTGCCACTCAGGCCTACTGAGGAGCCCAGAAGCCCTCTCCAATGGAACTGATCTGTGTCCAAGCCACCCAAATGGCTGAAGACCCATCACAACCCTGAAGCTGCCCAAGATGGACAGCCCAGTTATGGAAGGGAGGAAACAGCCACCATTGACCCGTAATCTCAAACCCTGTGTTTTGAATGTGCTCACTCCCACTGGCTTCTAGAGTTCTCGCTACTCTGGTGACTCTGGAAAGTCTTGAGTCTTGCACCTCACTCCTTTTTTACCTTGGCTCTAACATAAAAAAAAAAAAAAAAAAAAAAAAAAGATTTTTTTTTTTAAAAAACATGTTAAACTGAGGCTAGAGCTGGAGACATAATTGTTTTTTAGGAAATATTCATGAAAAGGATGCCCTTGTGTGGAAGAAGCCCTTTTGTACTGCCTTAAAGTTAGGCTAAATAATCTCCGCAGTGATGTATGGGGGATCTCATCACCTATTTTTGCATCATTTACTCTAAAGAACTTTGATTATCATTCGCTAGGTAAAGAATGTTTATGCTGCTCCAGAACCCAGGCATCTTGATTCTTTTACCACTATCACTGTGAGCACTGATAAATCGTAACATAGAATAGATCACTGTCCTGCAGCCAGTTCTTCATGTGGTACCTCTTAGGCCAGCGCTATGGGAGGCAAGCTCCTCTTTTATATGTCACAGAACAAACACTAGTCTTGCAAAGCCTTTCTTACACTTTAGAATGAGATTAATTTAACTCCAATTTGGTTAAAATCTTTCTAAGGGAGAAAATTCAGTCTACCGATTTGGTATAAATAAATGGATGTTTGTTTTAAAGTAAAGAAGATGGTAGGTACAGTTAGTAAATTATAGTCTTAAGGTTCATGTGAAACTAGTGTCATCTTATTTTGATTTCCTAGTTCAAGTCATGGCCTGAAACATTTTTGTTGGTGGGGGGAGGGTGAAATAATTCAAAATTCTCTATTCAAAAACATTTTCCACCAAAATGAGCCTCATACTTTTACACAACACATACCTTACAGAGGAAAGGAAATAGAGAAACTGCCTTTTTATTTCTCTTCACTGTGTACATGTTTGGTACTTAAATGCTGTCTCAAACATCGGTTTTTTGTTTTGGGTAGTATCTTGTCTGCATAAGAAGCTGACCTTTCCATAGAGAGGCCCTGGAGTCTAAAATTATCAGAACAATTAATTTATTTGTGTCTTCTGTTATGATCTCTTATTTTGGTAAGAAAAATCCTTGCTACTTTCTCAAAAAAAGTTACTTTGGAAATGCTTGGTTCATCTCACCATGTGGACTCCCTCAAAAGACCTGTCCCATCTCTGGAAAAACAGTCCAGAGGTCTCCACTGCTCTTTGGGGATCTCACAAAGGAGGCTGGACCCTCTTCCAGACCACAGCCCTTTGCAGATATGAAAGCAGCTGTCCTGCACTCGTCAGGTTCAACACCAGACTGACTGACCCCAGGTCATACACTATTGTCACAAGTCCTGAACATTCTTCTGTGAACTAGATCCCTCTTCCACTATGGCTGTTGTAATGATCACAATGAGCCAGATGTGGGCAACCCAGGAGGAGACAGAGAACCCTGTCAGTTCCCTAGTTTGGGACCCTCTCCAACTCACTCCCGCCATGCCTGACTCATAAATTGGATATGGAGGACTCTTTCAGCAAAGGCTCACCCAGACTCAGCCTCTATATGTGAGATGCTTTGAAAGACACAGTCAACCTTCCTAGGCCTTGGTGCCTTTAGGAACAGAGAGGCAGGTCTCCTGAGTCTCTGTCCCTACCAGCCTCAAATTCCCCAGGCCAGCATGAGGGTAGTACTTGCCCATTGAATTCGCAGGAAAAAAGGTCAATGGGGAAAGCCTCACAGGATGGAAAGGAGAGAGCTCCTGCCCCAGCAGGCAGAGAACTCAGTAACTCAAATCCAGCCCCCTCCTCTGGCCTCTTGTCTGAAACCAAGAGGCCCAGATGCCCAAATATTATTCTAGCCATGGGGCAGTGTGCTGGGGATATAGGATTTGTACCCAGGACATACTGGCCTGACAGCCCTTCCCCATTGGGGTGGAGGAGGAAGGCAACCAGGGATCCTCAGCTGAGCACAGCCAGCCAGCCCTCTTATTCTCCAAACTCAGGAGTGGGGTGAAGACTCCTCCCATGCCAGAGCAGCTGAAGAGGTCAACCAGACAAATGGCGTAAGTGGGAAAGTAAGAGGAAAACAAAGAGTCCCCAAAACAAGGCTGGGGGCGGTGGCTCACACCTGTAATGCCAGCACTTTGGGAGGCACAAGCCGGTGGATCACTTGAGGCCGGTAGTTCAAGACCAGCCTGGCCAACATGATGAAACCCCATCTCCACTAAAAATACAAAAATTAGCCAGGCACGGTGGTGCACACCTGTAATCCCAGCTACTCAGGAGGCTGCGGCAGGAGAATCGCTTGGCCTCAGGAGGCGGAGGCTGCAGTGAACCAAGATCATGCCACTGGACTCCATCCTGGGCAACAGAGTAAGACTACCACTCAAAAAAAAAAAAGAATCCCCAAAACACACTGACTCCCAAAGCCCATATTTACGAGGCTCAGACTGTGATTTGGTCTAATCCTGGCCCCAGGACTTCAACCCAGCCCTCACTCCCAGGGGAGACAGCACACCCCCATTAAGAGCCTCCCATGAGGTGCCACTCTCCCTGACCAAGGGTCTTCAGGCTGGCTTACCCTCCATCAGAGGGAGGCAGAAGTCGGGGCATATAAAGGAAGAGAGTAGAAGAAAAGTAAAAGGACCTACTCCTGCAGTGGAGAGTGTTAGAGGTCATAGCTGCCTTTTGAAAGAGATTGCTGGGCTTCTCATGTAATATATAGAAGAAGAAAAGGTGGCTTCCCTTTGGATAGGATGGATATTCATCTTCTTTTACCTGGGGCAGTCCTGGTCGGTTTACACCTGCTGGCTTGACGTAATTGTTAATAACACCCAGTTTCACTTGCAAAAGGTAACTGATTGGACCACAAAAGTGACAAGGTGACTCTACCTTGGAAAATGACTAGAAATAATTTAAAAATTATTCTTTTGAAAATGTTTTTCCTAAACTCATAAAACATGTATAGCTAGAAATTGACCCTTTCACTCTGTGACCACATTCACCTTTACAAATTAAAAATTATATTCATATCCAAACTGTCTTAATCAAAATAGTATATCATCAGCTGCACTTTTATTCTTAATAAAAAATGTTATCTATGCGTAATATGATAGTGAAATTAACCAAAGAGACTTTTGATTAAAATGCATTCTTGCAGTTCTTTGTTGCCCTAATTGCAGGAAAATTCAATTTGATCATGAGCTCAAAACTTTCCTGTACTTTTTTTTCTTAAGAAAACTGAGTTTGAGACCATTCTGGTCAACATGGTGAAACCCCGTCTCTACTAAAAATACAAAAATTAGCTGGGCATGGTGGCACATGCCTGTAGTCCCAGCTACTCGGGAGGCTGAGGCAGGAGAATCACTTGAACCTGGAAAGCAGAGGTTAGTGTATTAGTCACAGTTCTTTAGAGGGACAGAAACTTCATCTATTCATTTCACTCAGTAAATATTTATTGAGTACCTACTATGTGCTAGGCAGTTCTAGGAGATGGCAAACTAACTAGTAGACAAAATTCCTGTTATCCAGAACTTTCTTTTTTTTTTTTAGATAAGCAATTTATAATTTACTCTCTATGAATACAAATATATGTAAATACACATTTAATTGGTTTTTACAAAAATTGTATCAAATTCTTCATACTGAAAATGGCTCACTTCACATGATGTATTTTACCATTGTTTCATATTGAGCTACACGTTAAATTATTATTGTTTTATTTTACTTTCAGTTCTGGGATACATGTTCAGAACATGCAGGTTTATTACATAGTTATACAGGTGCCATGGTGGTTTGCTGCACCGATCAACCTGTCACCTTGGTTTTAAGCCCCACATGCATTAGGTGTTTGTCCTATGGCTCTCCCCAACCTTGCCAAGAATGGGAGGAGACAGAAAATAAATATAAACATAAAAGGCAAGAAAATATTAGAAAGTATAAAGTGCTATGCAGAGAATTTATCCTGGGTAGTATACTAAATAGTGACCACGTAGCTACCCTTTTTGTATGTCCAGGGAAGGCCTTTGAGGATCTGACATTTAAGCTGACATGCAGAGAAACTGAACCAACAACAATAAGAAAGAAAGAATTCTAGGAGAAGCGAAGAGCACATACAAAGATCCTAAGGTGGAAAGGAGAATCAGGAAGGAGGCCAGGTTGACTGGTCGATAGAGAGTGGTGTGAAATGGAGCTGGAGAGGCAGACAGGAGCCCAATCCTGTAGGCCGTATATGCCAGTGAAAGGAGCTTGGATTCTACTCTGTGATGGGAAAAACTGGAGGCTTGCGAACAGGGAGGGACATCTGATTTACATCTTTAAAGGTACTCCGTGGCTGTCTTGTCCATTTCTTGTATTGTCACTAGGCATGCTAGCCCCATATGCTGAGGCACTTACTGTCTTTGGAAGAAGCTATCCCATATAGCCATGCAGAAAAAACAACCAAGAGGCCATCACACTCTCATCTAAAAAGCCTACCGTTCTTTCACCATTCGCGCTTTTAGGAAGCAACAGGATAAAAGCAGTGATTGAAGCAAAAGTTGACCATCTGCCCTGAGAATTAAAGTCTAAGAAAGATCAGGTCAGAGTTATGGTGCCATGAAGGTTGGGTCCTACATTCTGGCACTCTGTTTTTCACTGTGGTCTGCTACTCATTCTGATATTTCACGGTTGAAGGATTTATCCCTGCTGAGCAGAGATGAGCCAGGTTAACTTTTGGGATGTACAACAACTAAATCTCAAGAATATTTGGCTACTATAGTTTTGTTCGTCTACACAGAGTCGCCCCTAGGAGCTATGGCTTGTAGGATGTCAATTTATCTCTGATGACAAATGAAAATGGCACCCCATCACTTCTCGGCCTTTTGGCTAAGATCAAGTGAAAATGGCACCCAGTCTTGTGTCTGGGTTCTGAAGCTAATGAATATGTGTTTGAAAATAATCCCACGGCCAGATGATAGTAGGATAAGGATCTTTACTAATATTTTGTGGTGATGAAGATCTCCATTCCATATACTCAATGTGTACACAATGAACATTGGGCAGGGAATTGGGTTGTGTTTAGAGTTTGGCAAGGTACTTCAATCCTGCAACTTAGTCTACTTCTCTCTAAAGGAAGGAACTTGGATGACTTCATCCTGGATCACTCTCAGCTCTCATGTTTGATGGTCCTTGTGCCATTACCCTGATTCCTTACTGGCCACATTTGTGGAATGGCAGGGCTAAGAGCAGAGATATCTGGTCTACCCTAGAGCTGATTGGACCACACACAGGGATCAAACCTACAACTTTGACTTCTTTAACATCTTTTCATTATCAGCTGAACCAGACATCTGTAGTGAGGAGGAGTGTAGTTTAAGTGGGTTTATCTTCTGCACTAAACTATATACCCTTTAGTAACGCTGTAGTCACTAAATTGTACTAAATCTTCTCTATGTATTTTGTATTACTCAATCCTCATTAATAACCCCATGAAGTAAGTGCTAATATTATCCCCAATTTGATGCAAGACACTGAACCTGGAAGAGGTTGAGTAGTTTGCCTGAGGACATGCAGCTAGAAAGCATCAACTTTTTCTTTTAATTATTATTTCCATAGGTTATTGGGGAACAGGTGGTGGTTGGTTACATGAGTAAGTTCTTCAGTGGTGATTTGTGAGATTTTGGTGCAGCCATCACTGGAGCAGTATACACTGCACCCTATAGAAAGCACCAACTTTAAACTCAGGCTAACTCAAAGCCCACACGGTAATTTAGCTGCCACATTCCGATGCCATTGCTTAGTTATTTTACCATATTCCACAATACTTATCACAGTGTTTGACAGACATTATTAGATGCTCAGTAAGTGATTCTTGAACAAATAAATGTTTAATGCTAGCATGCCTTCAATATTTTCCCATACTGCTCTAGAGAAATAATATAACCTTGTTAACCAAAAGTCTTAACCGACTCTACTTAGATTTAGTACAGAATTGCTCATGAAACCAGCCCCAGTAATCAGAGCTTAACCTATATAAGGACTAACGTGCTTAACTTACTTCAGTGGCCCTTGCCATTCTGCAATTAGCCATCATTTTGGTTCTCAACTGGAGGAATGGGGGTGGGAAAGATACATGAGGACCATTTGAGGAACTTTTTCAAAAGACAGAAGTTATTTGTGTCACATCTGCCCTCCCTAATTCCAATGCTATCTGGGTAAGGAGGAAATGGCTAGTTCTGTGAGGTTCTCAGGTGTTTCTGATACATTTCCCCCTGTACTTCCATCTCCACTCCCAACCTACATATACACCTCCATTGAGAAGGACTATCACTGGAGTGAAAGTCAGTTCTATCTTCATTTAAATAAAGTCTGATTTCATTAGAATCTAAATTAAGTGATAAGGCTGTGTGTGGCTGACTTGAACATAAAGACACTCAGAATTTAAACTGTATTGTTTATTAATTATTTTATAGATGGGTTTTGACTGTAGTACATATTTATGTTTCACTGATCTTTTTCAGAATCTGGCTTGTAGAGCAAAGTGCACAGCTTGCTTTCAGATTTTACTAAAGCAGAGTAAGTGTTATAAAGCAGCACTGCCTTGCAAAACGATGAAAATGTTCTATATCTGCTCTGTCCAATTTCATACCCTAGACACATGTGGCTTTTGAGTGCTTGAAATGTGTCCAGTGAAATTGAGGAACTGAATTTTTAATTGTATTTTATTTTAATTAATTTAAATAGCCACATGTGCCTAGGACTGCCGTGTTGGAATGTGCAAGTATAGAGAAACATCGCTTCATTTTTTTAACCAAAATAATGTAGTAAGTACCAGGACTCATTTCATTTTTTAAAAAATCACTTTCAGTAATGTCTAAAGCAAAAACAGAAACAATGTTGTAAGAGCCCAGAATAAATTCTAACATGCTAACATTTCCACCAGGAATGAATTCTTAAGAAAAAGAATACTCTGACCCTGGAGTAGATGAAAGCAGTTAGGCAGAGAAGAGACACTCCCAAGGGGAGCTCCCTGCAGGTTCCTAGTAGGCCATGAGGCACAGAACAGTGAGACTGTCAAGGAGAGAGAAATTTCCCCTCAGAGGAAAATCTAAATATGATTTTAGCCACCTGTCACCCCACAGGGAGGATAGGATGGCAGTGTTAAATTGGCAAGATTGTAAAACAGGGAACTTAACTAACTTTCAAGGCCAGCTAAAGTGTTTAAAGTGCATTTCAGCCAACAGAACTCCATTTCTGAAATCCTGAGGGTTCCCACCTATATGGCAGATTGAAAACCTGAATTTCTTTTATATTATAAAATTAACAATTTGGGGACCAGGCATGGTGGCTCATGCCTATAATCCCAGCACATTGGGAGGCCAAGGCGGGCAGATCACTTGAGGTCAGGAGTTCAAGACCAGCCTGGTCAACATGGCGAAACCACCATCTGTACTAAAAATACAAAAAATTAACTGGCAAGGTGGCAAACACCTGTAATCCCAGCTACTCTGGAGGCTGAGGCACAAGAATCATTTGAGATTGCAGTGAGCCAAGATCATACCACTGCACTCCAGCTTGGGCAACAGAGCAAGACCCTGTTTAAAAAGAAAAAAAGAGGAGTGATCCAAGATGGCCGAATAGGAACAGCTCTGGATTGCAGTTCCCAGCAAAAATGCAGAGGGTGAGTGATCATCGCATTTCCAAATGAATTTTTACTGCCCACAGACCAGAAGATTCCTGAGCAAAAAAGCACCACAAGTCTCCAGCGTGGCTGTTTCAGCCAGGGCACCGGGTCTCCACACAAAAGCTCACACAAATCCAGACGCCGTTTCAACTGGCGACTGGAATACCTGGGAGACAGAGTCGCCCGTTCTGCTGAAAAAAAGGGGGCTAAAACAGCCGGCCCCACCCATACTGCCCAAAATGGCCATACTGCCCAAAGTAATTTACAGATTCAATGCTGTCCCCATCAAGCTACCAATGACCTTCTTCACAGAACTGGAAAAAAACAACCTTAAACTTCATATGGAACCAAAAGAGAGCCCACATAGCCAAGTAAATTCTAAGCAAAAAGAACAAAGCTGGAGGCATCATGCTACCTGACTTCAAACTATACTGCAATGCTATAGTAATCAAAACAGCATGGTACTGGTACCAAAACAGAGATGTAGAGCAATGGAATAGAACAGAGGCCTCGGAGGCAAAGCCACACATCAACAACCAACTGATCTTTGACAAACTTGACAAAAACAAGCAATGAGGAAAGGATCCCCTGTTTAATGAATGGTGCTGGGAAAACTGGCTAGCCATGTGCAGAAAGCAGAAACTGGACACCTTCCTGACACCTTACACTAAAATTAACTCCAGATGGATTAAAGACTTAAATGTAAGACCTAACACCATAAAAACCCTAGAAGAAAACCTAGGCAAAACCATTCAGGACATAGGCGTAGGTAAGGACTTCATGACTAAAACACCAAAAGCATTGGCAACAAAAGTCAAAATAGACAAATGGGATCTAATTAAATTCCAGAGCTTCTGCACAGCAAAAGAAACAATCATTAAAGTGGACCAGCAACCAAAAGAATGGGAAAAAAATTTTGCAATCTACCCGTCTGACAAAGGATTTGTATCCAAAATCTACAAAGAACTAAAACAGATTTACAAGAAAAAAAAAACAAACAAACCCATGCAGAAGTGGGTAAAGGATATGAACAGATACTTTTCAAAAGAAGACATATACGAAGCCAACAAACATATGAAAAACTGCTCATCATCACTGGTCATTAGAGAAATGCAAATCAAAACTACCCTGAGATACCATCTCATGCCAGTTAGAATGGCGATCATTAAAAAATCTGGAGACAACAGATGCTGGAGAGGATGTGGAGAAGTAGGAACACTTTTACACTGTTGGTGGGAGTGTAAATTAGTTCAACCATTGTGGAAGACAATGTGGCAATTCCTCAAGGACCTAGAAATAGAAATTCCATTTGACCCAGCAATCCCATTACTGGGTATATATCCAAAGGATTATAAATCATTCTATTATAAAGACAACTGCACACGTATGTTCATTGCAACACTGTTTACAATACCAAAGACTTGGAACCAACCCAAATGCTCATCGATGATAGACTGGACAGGGAAAATGTGGCACATATACACCATGGAATACTATGCAGCCATAAAAAACGATGAGTTCGTGTCCTTTGTAGGGACATGGATGAACCTGGAAACTATCATTCTCAGCAAACTGACACAAGAACAGAAAATCAAACACTGCGTGTTCTAACTCATAGACGGGTGTTGAACAATGAGAACACATGGACACAGGGAGGGGAGCATCACACACTGAGGTCTCTGGAGGGGGACTAGAGGAGTGACAGTGGGGGGTAGGGAATTGGGGAGGGATAACATGGGGAGTAAGGCCAGATATGGGTGATGAGGATGGAGGCAACAAACCACATTGCCGTGTATGTACCTATGCAACAATCCTGCATGTTCTTTACATGTATCCCAGAACCTAAAGAGCAATAAAATGTATATATATTTTAAAAAATAATAATAAAATAAATAAGAAAGAAAAAAATTAACATTTCTGGCTGGACACAGTGGCTCACACATGTAACGCTTGCTGATAAAGACATCAAGTCTCTCTGTACTCAGAGGGCAGGTTGAACGTATTACTCATATTACCTGATGGGTGTATTGCTTAGGAGATTTTGTTCTTCTATTGAACATGGGAAGCAGTATGGTGGGGTGGTCCTGGATCGTGAGTCAGGAGGTCTACCACTAATTCTGTCCCTAACAGGCTCTCACCTGTCCTCTGAGTTCTTTCCTAATCTGTAAAATGAAGCAAGTTGACTGGATAATTAATAATATTATTAATCAATGATTAACAATAATTGTTATAAGTATTAATATTAATTGATAATTATAATTAATAATAAAATATAAAATATAGACTGGAAAATTACCAAGGTCACATCCAGCCCTAGACTTCTTT
Source organism: Alouatta palliata (assembly GCA_004027835.1). NCBI lineage: Eukaryota > Metazoa > Chordata > Mammalia > Primates > Atelidae > Alouatta > Alouatta palliata. The sequence goes on along the minus strand of PVKV010012460.1, from coordinate 13,387 downwards.
GATTCTAACACTAAATTACAACGCTATCTTGTATTCCTTCTCTGAAAGGCCTCTCAATTAAAAATCATTTTCTCAAGGACTCTCATTTTTTGTTTTTTCTTGTGGGTTTTCTTTTTTTTATTTTTTTGTTGAGACAGGGTCTCACTCTGTCACCCAGGCTGGAGCGCAGTGGCACAGTCACGACTCATTACACCCTCAATCTCACACGTTTAAGCAATCCTCTCCTGCCTCAGCCTCCAGAGTAGCTGGGAATACTTTACTGGCACAGGCCACCACGCTAATTTTCTTTTTCCTTTTCTTTTTTTTGTGAAGACCATGGCCTTGTTGCCTAGGCTAGTCTTGAACTCCTGAGCTCAAGTGTTCCTCCTACCTTGGTCTCCCAAAGTGCTGGGATTATAGGCAGGAGCCACCACTTCCAGTTTCCTTCATTTCTGTTCTTTTTATTGCTGCTCTCCACCACTGAACACCAAATATCCAGGAGGTGGTGCATTTGAAGGATAATCAGTCAGTACTCAGCATTCCACCTATTATCTACTACTACCTAGGAAGTGAGAAATTAAACTATAGAACCCAAATTCCCAGGGCTTAGTGAAAACCATCCAAACAGAAATACTCAAAAGGACATTTTGGTGGTTTTTCTAACACTCTACATAAATGAGACCACGGTTCATTCGAGTTTTAATAAATCAAATGGAAACATAAAGGCTTTTTTAACATTTCCGGTATAATAAATAAGCTAATGAAATGAAATCTCAGTTCATTAGTTGATCTGCCATGATGAGTAATTCTTATACTTAGTGAGCTCTGTGAACAGTCAAAATTCTCCAATATGGCCAGGCATGGTGGCTCATGCCTATAATCCCAGCACTTTCGGAGGCTGAGGTGGGCTGATCATGAGGTCCCAAGTTTGAGACCAATCTGGCCAACATGGTGAGACCCTGTCTACTAAAAATACAAAAATTAGTTGGGTGTGGTGGCAGGTGCTTGTAATCCCAGCTACTCAGGAGGGTGAGGCAGGAGAATCACTTGAACCCAGGAGGCGGAGGTTGCAGTGAGCCAAGTTGCGCCATTGCACTCCAGTCTGGGTGAGAGAGTGAGACTCTTAAAAAAAAACAAAAAAAAAGTTCACCAATATGAGAAATGATGGTAAAAGGTCTGTTCGTGCACTCATAGCACAGAGGAAAGTGTGCTTCACCCACACATATGCATGGTGCCAGCAAGCTTCGCCTGCCTTTTGGTAGGGGCATTGATCTTCCTTTTCCCTAAGAAATCCTCTCCCATCTTATATAAAAATACACAAAGAGTACATCCAGTTGCCTTAATTGGAATATGACCCCTATGATCCTAGGGATCATTTTCAGGGGTCAGGGAGACCCAGAAGAGGTTTTTCATGAGATGTGGCTATGTAACTAAGACGGAACCTTCCTCACTGGGCTGCAGTCCACGTTCTGCATAAAGCCCATCTTCACCTCAACTGATTTTCTGCATCCTAGGGGCATGGATCAGGACATTGCATCCTCGTTTGTGTCTGTGGAAAATGAATGATGATCAAACAATGATATTGATTCAAGTCAATATGTATTACGATGCATTATGTGGGGGGGGTGTGTGTGTGTCTTTGGGGGTAACTGTATGTGGCTGTCCCTAAGCCATCACATGTCGGCTTTCCAATGTATGACTTTCTGTGCGCAGATCTTTTTTATCTCTTTTTTGCTCCTTCTGTGAATCTCACTGCCTGTTGGTTTTCTCTATCTCTCTTCTCTCTTCTCAACTGCCTCTTTTTACTAGCTATAATATAAAACCGGAAGCGTCTTTAAAATGATTTTTGCACCAATTTATTTGAGCTTTATGTTCCCACTTACTGATTCCAAAAGAGAGTAGGGCATTTTATACTCCCTCAAAAGAATTATGCTTTATTGATGTGGTCCTCATTGCTCCTCTGTTGTTTCAGGAGATCTCAAAGCAAATAGTTTCTCCACTCCTGACACCAGAGAAAGCAAGAAAAGAGATAAAAGAGGGTAGATGAAGCTTTATCTATCAGGGTGCAAATCCAGTGGGAACCACTTCCTGTCCTCCCCTTCCTCACACTCATCCTCCCCACTCTCTCCTTCTCTCTCTCTCTGCTCCCTACCTTCCCTCACCATGAATATTTCATCTGTCCTAGAAAACACTTTTATAGAGGATTAAAATTAGTTTCTAAACTGTTCCCAACTACCATAACCAGCATGTCTGTTCTGATCAACCTACACACACACACACACACACACACACACAATCTTTTAAAAAAAAATCGTGATTTTGATGAGTTAAGCATAGGACTCTCAAGGTTACTCAGACATCAGCTCCTCCTCTAGTGGTAGAACCTTTTGCAGGGGATGCTTTTCCCTACATGGGCTACCCACCAAAACCTAGCCTGACAGCTTACACCTGAGAATATATACGGCCTGCCTTGGGAGGGGATTGGGCCCTGAAACCCAGAGTAGACCTTAGAAGTGACTGCCATTGAACTCTTTACTAAAATTCATAGTGTATGGGATGATGATGCCATGGCTGTCTTCACTGCACTGAGAACTCCAGATGGAGTCCTGCAGGCTGATGAGCTCACTGGCGCTCCAGGAGACGTGGCATTGCTTGTCTCCTTGACACAAAAAGCATAACTGCCTCTATCTCTTCTGTCAAAATAATGGCCTTCTTCATCTGTTTTGGAACCAAACGCAAGATGATAATGCAAGATAATGATTCCAAAGCAAGATAATCACTTATCTGAAATGATTTCCTGTGAAATCATCTTGTATTTTCTAGTCTGGTTATAATTTGGTTAATTGCTTAATAATTCTGTTTAAATGTCTCAATTTCTGCAAACATCAATTCAATATACCTCCTTTTCCTGGTTGACAATTTCTTTGCTTCTCTAAGTATCTTCTGTCTCTTTTGCCTGTTTGCACTTTTGCCTGAGCAACATTCTGACGACATAAATAGCATCCCTTCAGAAAGGTGTTGAACAGATCAAGGTGTCTCTCTGTGTTCCAGAGCATGAGCACTATAATCTGTGTCCTTGAAATGGTACCTGTGATGGGAAAGATCTAAGACTATGTCTTTAAAAAACCAACCTCCCTGCCAGACAAATAAAGCTGCCATTCCTGGCAGCCCTAACCCCTACCTGCAGCGTGAGGCATGCTGTACTTGACATAGTGAGAGGCTGCCCAAGAAATAAAAACCCAGGCCTAGACTCTGGGAGCCTGCAGCCCAACTGGCAGCTACTCAGCTGGGGAGTTCAACTCTGGAGTGCATGTACATATTTTTTTAATGATCCAGATTAAAACCCTGCTCAGAGCAGAGGTCTTCTCAGACCACAACAGTGTGGGACCACAGATAAGCATACACTCTTCCCAGGTTCATCCACTCTTCCACCTTCATGGTGGAAGAATGTACCTTGATGGAAGCTGGGCCCACATTTATGCCCTCTGTGTTTCAGGGAGTGAAGGCAGTCTGTGACTCACTCTGGAAAGGTGAGTTAGGCAAGGTTTCCCAATGGACTCAACATTCTTCCTCTCTGCATTCTACCAGCTAAAAACTTCCAAGGTCACTTTTCATTTCTTATTTGAAATGATGTTTCTGACACCCAACTTCATATAATCAAGTCACTTCATGCAAATACTCACATCCTGAAAAGAGCTAACACAGTCATTCATGCCTTTGAAAAAGTGAGAAGGAGCAGAAAGAAACTTAGAGAAGAGGCCTGGACCTTCTATTCTGAAAACCGTCTCGGGCCCGTGATGAATACAAGCAACCAAAAAAGAGAAGTAAGAAGAGGGCCAGATGGGAAGCAGGAAATGAAAAGCTATCAAACAGATAGGAGGTGTTGGAGGGAAAGGAATTGGGTGTCCAGAGGAGATGACAACCCATTAATTTGAGTTTCATGGAATGCTACATGCTTTTAAATATGACCTGTCTCGATAGGCCCGTCTATGTGTGCAAATGCACCACTGGGAGGTGGAGAGAGTGGGATTCAGTTTGAGGAAAAGTGAGGAACTAACCGGGCACTGGTGCTGACCATCTAGGGACTCAGAGCATGGTCAGCAAAGGCAGACTCACACCCAGGTCATCCACAGGTACCTTTTAGACTGAGTGTCCCATTCTTCCATTTGACCACAATATCCTGCCAAGTGAGGGCAAAGCTAATGAAATGGTTCTGAGAAAGAATGGGGGAAAGAAGTTCACCTGCCTGCATGACTTCATTAACCAGTTGGCACTCACACCACCATCACCCCCAAACCCCCATCCATGCACTGGCACCTTTCAGCAATTCTCTGTGAGGTACTAGATGGAGGCAATTGAGAAAATGCAAGATGACAGCATGGCAGGGCAATACCTGAGGATGCGTGCATAGCCTTGAAGCATCCAGCGTGAACCATACCTTAGAGTTCTAATTGATCTGTGTGTGTACAATTGATTTTTACTTATCTTTCTTTGAAAGCTACTCTGAATTGCTTTAGGATAATCCAGAATGTGAAATGATGTCCTCAAAGAAGTTTAACAACACTTGGAACTATCACTCAATCCGTGTGTTTTTAACTTTTATCTTTTTCTCTTGATTATTTTTCTTATTGAGTAAAATTCTCGTAAGTCCTAAAATTCTCTCTAAGTCCTTGATTTTCACTTCTTTTTCCTCTCCTTTGGGTGGTATTGCCTGAGATAAAAGTAATAAAAACAACAATGGTATCTAACTCTTAGATAATACTTAGTATTGACTAGGAAAATTCTTTCCTTGGGCTTAGGGAATAATAGAGATATTCTAAGTATTTCTTTTCCTTTTTTTGAGATGAGATTTCACTGTCGCTGGAGCTGAAGTGCAGTGGCACGATCTCAGCTCATTGCAACCTTTACCTCCTGGATTAAAGCAATTCTCCCTGCCTCAGACTCTGCTGTAGCAGGGATTACAGGTACCCACCACCATGCCCAGCTAAATTTTCTATTTTTAGTAAAACCAGGGCTTAACGATGTTGGTCAGGCTGGTCTCAAACTCCTGACCTCAAGTGATTCATCTGCCTCAGCCTCCCAAAGTGCTGGGATTACAGGCTTGAGCCACTGCGCCCAGCCTCTAAGTATTCCCATGTGGTAATTCATTCCATCCTCACCACAACGTTATAAGGTAAGTTACTATTAACCTATCTTACGATTACGAAACTGAAGCAGGGGAAGATAAGACACTTGCCCAGTCCCACAGCTAGCAAGTAGCAGGACTGAAGTATGAACCAGGCAGTCTGGCTCCCAGAACTGTGATTTTCCTCACTGTGAATCACCAAGGAATGACCAGGAATGATATTGTTAGTTTTAATCTTTAAAAAAACAAAGCGTGAGCTCTTAACTTATTTTACCTTTAACCGTTCTGTTTTTTCCTCCCACACTCTCAGATGATGGAAATGCTTAAGGCAAACTAAGGTAGTGTGAGACCACACCATGTAAGTGTGAGCATGGCTTCATGGGTTCAGCTGTGTTGTGTGCGCTTCCGCCTTCCGTTCCCGCATGTTTTCTCTGCTGTTCTCTGATTCCCGCTTTCAGCGCTTAGCCCTTGGGCCGCATGAAACTGCCGCTTTCAAGCCATAGATCTTCTGTCTTGTTCCTGATTTTATTTTTGTGCTTCTCTCTCCCACAATCCCTTGCACTTGCAGCTGTCAGCCTGGCACCTCCCCTGGAAGGAGCTGGGGAGCCCTGGGGGATGCTTTTGCTTCTTGTTCTCTGACAATGAGCACTTGGATGATCAGCTTTTAGGATTCTAGGCATACGTCCACACTCTCACTGCAACATACCACTACAAAGTGTGGACCCACGCATGTGGGCATCTCTGTACAAACCTTGCCTTTGCTATGCAATGTGCTCTAGGACCACCTCCCTTAGGGGGATTACTGCGGTGGGAGTCTCCGTAGAGTGAATGCTAAGTGAAAGTAAACACCATTGTGCCAAGTAACAGCTAAAATGAGCCATGGAGTGAAAAGGTCATCTTCTCATCTATTATGTTTCCTGTGTACGCATAGGTATGTGATGGAAACACATATATATGTGGAACAAAACTGTAACTATGAAGGAAAAAGAATAATGGTGTTTCAAGCCAGAGAGGGACTATAGTGGCCTTTCAGTATACTGTTCACATATACACACACACACACATGTGCACACACAATTCTTTACGGTGTTCCTTGATTTTCCATTAACTGTATCTCCAAACTGAGTGATTTCATTATGTGATAAATTCAACTTACAGAATAAATTGTAAAGGAGGTATTTGTGCCTAAAAGCATACCTGGAACATTTAAAATATGATCCTGACTGTGATTGTGGGGTTGGAACTGCCTCTTGTGCTCAATTTCACTGAAGTTTCTAGTGTGTGTTGAATGGGAATTTGGAGGAAACTTTCCAAGTTAGTTGCCAGAGATGACAATAACATAAAATTAGAGGGGCTCTCGTGAAATGTGACTGAACACTGCCCAAGCCCCTGCAGTGCTGAGACCCCCAACCTGTCATTTAGAAACAGAAGTCTAGAGCTGATGAGTCTTTAGAGATGGAACCTTTACTCTAAATCCCTTAATTCATAGAAAATGGCCAAGATTTCAAGAGAGAAAGTAACTTGCCCAAGATGGGGCAGAGCCTGAACTAAAACTTACTCCTCCTCTTCCCATCAAGGCATCTTTTTGGTGTGATGTCCCAGCTCATTTCTCTCTGGAAGAGAATCTCTTATACACTACCAGGAAAGCTTTTTAAAAGTGAAGGAGCCTACATCCCAAGAAAGGACCCCAGTTCCCTCTCCTGGCTCTGCCATGAAATATCTGGGTGAACTTGAGAATGTTGCTATGCCTCTATGGACCTTAGGCTCCTCATCTGTCAAATGAGTTTGAAATCAGCCAATTTCAAAAGTACATGATGCTAAGTTTGCTGAGTAACCTCAGGCTGTTTTTCATGCAGTTTCCTCCCAGCAACATTCATTTTCCACTGTAGGATTATGAAAAAAGTTATAGTCAGGCTTTGCAAACAGGGACAGCCTCCAGGAGCAAGGACTTTGTGGGTTTCTGTTACTAACTAAAGATGAACAAAGGCAGGAAGGAGAAGGTGCAGATGGGCACACAGCCTGTCCCCTTTACATGGACCTGTCAAACTCAGGTAGATGTGGCAAGATCCAGTGTGGTCATCTCATATCTGCTGGTTTCAGTAGTTTGGGGTTATCCAGCTGCTGTGTACTTCTCTCCTTCCTGAGATACCACTGATCAGAGCTCTGGACCTTGAGCAGACCCAGCAGGTGTACAAGGTTACATTCTCTCCTTTTCAGTCTATTGCAAACCAAGTTAACAAGGCCAGGGAAGTCTCTAAGGCAGTCCGAGAATAATTTGAAAGCCAATAAAGCAAAAACAGAAATCCACACATGCCAGCTTTCAGCAGAGTTTTGAGATGCACCCTTCATTTACATAAAATTATGGAATTAAAGATAGTAACCAAATATGTAATGTCATTATTTTTACACTGCTTTCTCTTTCCATGATAAGTAAATGGGATTTTTAAGATGATTTTTTTCTTCTTGGAGAGGGAGTCTTGCTCTTTTGCCCAGTCTGGAGTGAAGTGGCATGATCTCACCTCACTGTAACCTCTGACTCCCGGGTTTGAGTGATTCTCCTGCCTCAGCCTCCCAAGTAGCTGAGACTACAGGCACACATCACCACGCTCAGCTAATATTTTGTATTTTTTAATAGAGACAAGGTTTTGCCATCTTGGCCAGGCTGCTCTTGAATTTCTGATCTCAAGTAATCCACCTGGCTTGGCCTCCCAAAGTACTGGGATTACAGGAGTCAGCCATTGTGCCCAGCTATGATGAATCTTTTTTGGAGAACAAAAAAATCATCACTTGATTTAACATTTTGGTCCATTTCGGTTTTCATATATCAAGTTTGGCCAAAAACACAACTTTTTTCAAAATAACACATCTAGGCTGCATCAGCCTTCCCTGAATTTGACACTGATTCAAAATCTGGTGGGAGGAGCAGGACAGCACATGGTAGAATAGGGAAAATCACAAAGGTGGATCATTTCTTGTGTATATCTTAGGTTCTAATGCTGCTGGACAAACAGCACCACAAAGAGCTATGGCCTCAGAAAGTATTACCAGGATAGAATTTCAGCTCCAGAATTTTGGCGGAAGGGACTGAGAGGCAGCACATCTGGCTGGAAGGGTTGTGCAAGGGGACCCTTGATGCCGCCTCTGCACAGCACTTCACGTAAGATTGAAAGATGCCAGTCCACCATGTCATTCGAGGGAAGCAGCCTCAAATAATGGAGATAGTGGAAGGGGACTACAGGCCCTTCTTGGCAACTATCACTGCCCTGGTGTTACCACCCCTTCTCCTGTGACAACTGTAGCACTGTTGGAAGAGGAAAATGGCATCCTTGGGCAGCCACAAAAGACTAGTTGGTCTTCCTGCTGAGGATGCTGGGCAGGCAGGCAGGCAGGGGTCACGAGCTCCTTGCCTTAGTTCTCCTTTTGCTGGATAGCCCCCAAACAACAGTCAGCCAGCTTGGAGTAGGGGTGGGTTTCAGGCTTCTTCCAGGTCCTTCTTTGCCCTTTCCTAGGATAATCGTTGTCCTGCTGAGACCTCTAGTGACCAAATTGGAAACTGCAGGTGTCTGAGGAAAGAGAGGGAGGGAGAGGAAGGGAAGGAGAAGGGTAGGGGAAGAGGAAGGAAGGAAGGAGGGAAGGATGGAAGGAGTCCTGTGGGCTGCCCCTGAGCCACAGCAAAGCACTCCACTGTCTGTGCAAGCCTCAGCCTGAAATACTTCCTAAATGGAAGAAGGGGTGCATCTATGGCCTGAGACCCTAAAATATCAGCCTGGAAGCCTGGTGGCTTGTCAGCATGTGAATATGCCAAGCCGGCTTCCCGGTTAGCTATGGTGGTGATGAGAACTCTGCCTTTTTTTTTTTTTTTTTTTTTAGACAAGATCTTACTGTCACCCAGATTGCCAGATTGCTAGGGGCCGGAGTGCAGTGGCACAATCTCAACTCACTGTAACCTTCACCTCTGAATTCAAGCTATCCTCCTACCTTGGCCTCCCACCCAAGTAGCTGGAACTACAGGAATGTGCTACCACACCTGGCTAATTTTTTTATTTTTAGTAGAGATGGGATTTTACTGTGTTGCCCCGTCTGGTCTTGAACTCCTGGGCTCAAGCCATTTGCCCACCTAAGCCTCCCAAAGTTCTGGGATTACAGGTGTGAGTCACCATGCCCAGCCAACTCTGCCTCCTTTTCTGCTTCTAGTTACTCCAATTTAGTTCTGGGAACTAGTAGAAGCTCTAGATTTGGCCAGGCCTTAAACTAACTGAGCTCCTGAGAGTCTGAAGAGCCAGCCAACAGAGCCTAGCCATCTGACAGAGACACATTAGTTTGCTCCCTCAGGGCCCTGCACGGACCGGCCTGGCTCCTGGGGGCTGCTGGGTGACCCTGCACTGTATGGGGGCCAAGGCCTTTGGCCCACTTAAGGTTCACTGAAAAGTCAGTGACATGAGGCAGATGGATTGATAGGAGAAAAGGCATACAAATTAATTTCCCTCGTATTAATGAAGATCCAAAAATGCAGGGGAAATTGCCCATTTTTATGCTGAGGTTCAGCAAAGTAGGGACAGCCAATAGAAATGGGATTGGATAAAAAGGTTAGGCTCTAATGCTAACAGCTAGAGTGGGGAAACCCAGCAAGGCCTCTCTGCCTGGATTCTCCTTGCTCTCTCTCAGCCAGCATTCCTTCCTTCTGGGTGTGGGCAGGACCGTCTCTGGAAAGGGGGCCTTATGGCCTGTAGTCAAACAAGGTGAATCAGAACATTTCTTTATGGTCAATTTTTATACAGCTGGAGCAGAGGGAATGTTAGATTCATATATTTAGATGTTATGGCTGGCTTTGGAAAAAGAGGATTCTGGTTTCTGTGACCAGCCTTGGGGAAGAGGGATTCTATTAGGTTCATGCAAAAGTAATTGTGGTTTCTGCCATTATAGTTTCTATGGCTAGCCTTGAGAGAGAATGCAACTGGGAGACAGGAGGGCAGGAGAAGGTCAGAGAAGATCTTTTGCTTCTGAGTCTACTCCTGAGGCCTTCATTTTTGGGTATTGTTTTCTGAGCCCCAACAACTTCTTCCCCAGACATCCACCTCCTAGACAGACAGAAAACAAGCCCAGCACCACCACTACCTCTAACACCCTGATGCAGAGGGCTTCCCCAGGACAGGAAGTAGGTTACACGTGACTGACATGAAACTAAATTGTTTTAATTGTTCTGAAAGAGTGGTTCTCAAAATGCAGTCTCCAGACCAGCAGCATCGCCAAGGAACTTATTAGAGAGACATTTTCAGACCCCAGACCTGCTAAATCAGAAACTGTGGAGGTGAGCCCCAGGAATCTGTGTTCTATAAGCCCTCTGGGTGATTCTGAGACCCCCACTAAGATTTGAGAGCCACTGTGCAAACACTGATTCTCAAATGTCTGTAGAAAGAAGAGTATCCATTCTTGGAAAAAAAAAAAATTTTTTTTTTAAGAGTAAAATTCTCAGTATTTAAAATGTAGGTTCTGATCCCTCACCCATAGAGATTCAGAAGTTCTGCTGTGGTGTGCGTAAATTGCTTTTTGACCATCATCCCTGGTAATTCTGATGTGGGAAACCCACAGGCCACCACTTTGACAGATTCTGCTCTAGAAGGAATAGCGCCATCTTTGCTAGCAATTTTACCTTCTCTCTTAGAGATAAATATTGTTCTCATGTCTTGCCAGTCATGAAAGAGATCTCAGCAAGTATATTATAGTATTCCATGTCTTTGGATGGGGTTGTAATGTTTACTTTGACACATTAGTTTTTGCCGCCCCTGTAAGGAAAATCTCAGTGGCATCTGCATAATAACTCAAAAAAGAAATATTTCTCTGGAAAGAAATTTGAATTACTGAGAGAACAGGAAGAGCCCTGTGGCTGGGTGTCTTCTAGGCATGGAGACACATCTCCTTGGGAGTCTGGATCTCTGGGCTGGTATGCTGGGCTCAACCAAGAAGCCATTAGGTGTCTCTAGGCTGTGAGTCCGTCGGAGGGCAAGTTACCCCTTCTTCTTTCTTGGAGAGTTGGAGATTTAGTGATGCTTTCCCAATAGGACTCAAGAGGATAGCTGATTATCAAACTTCTAGGGGAAAAAAATGGCTTCCAAAATTTGAGGTTATGAGTACACTTGATTTATACGGCCATCGCACCGGTCACCCTGGGAAAATTAAGTTCATATTTGTAAAAATCATTGTAAATATAAAGTCCCAACTCTCCTCAACGCAGCTCTGGGCCTACTGGAGCTCCAGAAGAGATTTGCCATTGTTCGTCTGTACCACTTATCTACCCCACCTAACCCTCCACTTCTCTCCAGGCCACCCACACTTTCATGGAGCACTAATTTGTTGGGATGTACCCCTAGAGAACTAAGGATAGACAGTCACATTTTCAAGAATTTGACAGGAGCAGAGCAAGAGACTTGGTGCTGAAGCCCCTTGTCACTCTACCTAGGGTCCACATTGCCTAGGCATCAGCACTGCAAAGATACCATCTGCTTGGGTAGTGACTTTCTCAGGCTCAAGTCTCTATTTTCAAACCACATGGGTAGAGCAAGGGAAAAGCTGGGTCCTTCCATCATTCCTCCCTTCTCCCTTCTATGTCTTTCCCTTGTCCATTTCCCCTCACTCCTTTTCCCAACTTTTCCATGCTTCTGTGACTTCCACCAGCTTTTTTCCCTCTCTCTCTTTCATTTTTTCTAGTTGGGCTTCTCACAATCCTAGACAGCAGAAACCCCCTAATCCTCACACATACCCCCAAGAGCTCAAAGACCCTCACCAGCATTAACTGCTGAAGCCATATGCATCCTACCAGGCAGGGAATACCACCTTAATTAACTGTAAGACATAATTAAAAGGCAGATCTCCCCTCTCTCATATAGACGGAGAGAGAAGAGAAGCAAGAAAGGGCAGAGCAGCAGAGGAAGAATCCAAAGAGAAGCCACAAATGATTGGAATTTTAAACTTACTCTGTGTCCAGAAATATGCAGCCTGCTGCCCCCAGCAGTGGGGATCAGGACACCAGGCAGGGAAGGCAGGTGGAGGAACAGGGTCATACCGAAAGTAGGGCAATAGTAAAGAGAAGAGAAGGCTTTTGTCCAGAGAGCAAAGCCACTCTTCACGGAGCTGTCCTGATTAGGAAGAACCCTGTTTGGGAGTTGGGAATAGGCCGGGCTGGCCATGCTGGCAGGAAGCTCTGACTTTCATCTCGCTACCTGTCCTTTGCTCCTACACCAGGGCCACGTGACCAGTGCAGTCCCACAGGGACCCAAGCTCACAGGGGACCCCATGCCCGTAGTTTAATACTCTGCAGCCACAGTCTTGACATTGTTAATAGTCGTATCTTTGAATGTGTGTTTTGTAAGTGAAATCTGATGGGACAGTGAAGCACTGGAGCATGGCGGATGGGAGGCAGGGAGACTGTTCCTGGGACCAGCTTCCTGCTGCCTCCTCCTCCCTCCACCCTCTTCCCAGTCCCATCCCCACCTCCCTGCAGATGGATTCTCAGCCCACTCTCCTGCACCCTGAAACCCTGAGCCCTGCCCAGCCTGCTTTCCCTGTGCCTGCCCAGTAACCACTGCCACCATCAGCCCCAGACAGGGATCTGGGCACAGAGGGGAAGATCATAGTTGAACGCATCTATCCTGAAGCATCTCAGGGTAGAGAATAGCAGTGTCTGTCCCTGCCCAGGACTGACAGTGCTACAGTGTGTCTGGTGGATAGTGGACAACATCCACAGCTCAACGAAGAGCAAGCCTATGGCCCACCTTGATCCAGTTACCTAGCAGAGATGTTACAGTACCTTGGGGTCATTTGTCTGCCATGGGTTGAGGATACCACCAGTGAGGAGGGAAGGTTCCTCAAGTCAGGGGATAATGAGTTGGGCCAGCAGCTGGTGGGAGAGAGAATCTGAGAAGCCATCAGGCCTGAATGACAGCCTGTGAGGATCCTGAGTACCCCCATGTGAGAGGGAGTGCTTTCAATTCACTTGAGCTACTTTGAACCTTTCTCTTCCTCCTTCCAACCTTCTGGAATCTGTCAGTGTTTGCCTTTTCTGACCAACATACAGTGACTTCCAGGGACAAAATGCAGATTACATGACTTCAGTGATTATACAGATGAGTTCAGTCCTCTGATATTTGCATTTAAACTGGCATTGCATGAAATAAAAATGAATGGTAAATTGGTACTAATTTGATTGTTTATTTTTATTTACTTAGAATGACATTAAAAAGTATATTTTCTTTTTTTTTTCTTTTCTTTTTTTTTTTTTTTTTTTTT
>PVKV010012459.1:0-65600 GCA_004027835.1 Alouatta palliata | reverse complement strand
TTCACCATGGGAACGTGTCACACCCGTGAGAATGGCGTGGAGAAAAGGGGGTCCCAGTGCACTGCAGCCGTGAGGGTGAATTATCACAGCCATTCTAGAAGACAACAGGGAGTCTCCTAAAACTAAATATAGAACTGCCATATGGTCCAGCAATCCCACTTCTGGCTGTATATCCAGAGGAATCGAGGTCAGTGTGCTGGAGAGACAGCTGCACTCCCAGATCATTAAAGCACGGTTCACAATTGCCCAGACAGGGAGGCAACCCAGGCGTCCATCACTATGTGAAATAAGCCAGACACAGAAACAGATAGCCAATCATTTCACTTACATGAGGAATCTAAAAAAAGCAGAACTCAAGTAGAGAGTAGAGCGATGATTACCAGAGGACAGGAAAGGAGGAGGATGGACAAAGGGGAGAGCTTCACCAATGGGTACAAATTTCAGTTAGGAAGAGAAAGCGCTAGTGACCTACTGCATGAACGGCTGCCGTAATAACCCTATTGTATATTCCAACATTGTAGATTTCAGTGGTTTCCACCACACACAAAGACAAAATGTGAAGTGATGGATTTGTTCAATAGTTCGATGTAATCATTCCACAATGTAAAACATGTATCAGAACATATTGTACCCCGTAAATATATACAATTGTTTGTCAATTACAAATAAGAAGTCGAGCTATGAGGCGGCTTCAGGAAAGACTCAGAGCTCGAGGTGGGTGTGTTGTAGAATCGGGATACATAGAAAGGAAAGGAATTCCAGCAGGAAGCACGTGAACCAGGGAGTGCACCCCCTGCATTGCTGAGGGCAGTGCGAGGGAAATAGTAGTCTCAGAAGAGATGTGCGTCGCAAATACGGGAGACTGGCAGTCAACGAAGGAGGTGTGAACAGTGTCATTCAGTCCCAAATATGTGCCTTAAAGCTAACATTTTCCCAGAAACACAGCACTGATCTCATATTTTGAGGTACTTCCAATTTTCAAAGCTTTCTTCTTCATCTCCTCTGCGACCCCTGATGTAGGTAGTGTAGACGTTCTATCCTCATCACTTTTCAGATACAACTGAAGTGCATAAAGGCTAAGTGACTTGGCAAAGGTCACATCAGCAACCAAACAGGACTTGCCGTTAGTCTATAGCTGCCCGTAACCCACAGAGTGTGGCAGGCCACACCTGTCACATGAATCTCCATGCCCGTCGTCTTTGGAGAAAAGACAGCTGCAACCTTTCAGCTTAAAAAGTACTTAGCAAATAATGCACCTATAAGCAAGAATGCTGTCTGGGGATCCTGTTATTTTTATGGCTGCTGGATATAGAACCCACACAGATGGAAAGTCTGGCTGGTTAATGGCATTGTGCAGAAATCTATGAGTTACTATTTCAGAATGGCTCCGTGGCCCCCAAGTGACATCCCCTTCCCATCATGTCTTGGTTTAACAGCTTCAGAGAATCTGGAAACCCAGGGATTTCATGCAGAGTCACCACCTGTCCCCTCTCTGAGGCCGTGGCCCCTACTTTAGCAGGTGTGGTTCTGCTGGACTGGAGTTTTATTTTTCTGAGCTTACAGTTTCTCATTTTGAGGTTCGAAGTGTTTTTCCAGCTCAAAACCTGCCCAGCCCGTGACTTTCATTGAATGCCTCAGTATGGATTTCCTCATTGTTCATATCTTATCTCAAAAACTGTGTCTTCATTGGCCTTTTCTGGGTGGCTCATCTAAAGCAGCACCAGTCCCTCTGTCTCACCCCATCGCTCACTGTCAGCCCTCCTGATTCGATTTCTTGAGCAGCATGTCATTATCTGGTGGTATCTGCTTCTTCCTTACAATCTAAATTGTGTGCCTCTCATCCAAGGCAGAGCCTTTCCCATCTGGAACAGACCACTGACTTCCTTGCTTGCTAAGCAGGGGACAGTCTCTGAGCAAAAGGGAGAGCTGATCTCACCCAGGGCCTTGGAAAGCATGAAGTCCAGGGATTTCAGTGCCCAGAGCACTCAGGGGTTGGTCAGCATTGCCTGCATCAGCGTGGTCACTTCTTGCAGATTACCTGGCCCTGGCTACTGATGTGCAGTCCTTGTTGAGCCAGATGAATGGGTTTTTAACTGGTTCTGATGGTCACTTATTGCTATGGCCAAATAACAACCAGCCCTTCCTAGGAGGATAGAAGCTTCGTATCCCTGGAGCTCCGTAAGAGTGCGTATACTCCGCTAAATCGAGGATCTTCTGCCTTATTCATCCTGGTGTACATGAGCTTAGAAAAATCCCCATACCGGATAAGTGAATCAAACAACCTAATGGGCTGGGAGCAGTGGCTCACGCCTGTAATCCCAGCACTTTGGGAGGCTGAGGTGGGCGGATCACTTGAGGTCAAGAGTTCGAGACCAGCCTGGCCAACATGGTGAAACCCCGTCTCTACTAAAAATACAAAAAATAGCCAGGTGTGATGGCGGGTGCCTGTAGTCCCAGCTACTTGGGAGACTGAGGCAGGAGAATGGCTTGAATCTAGGAGGTGGAGGTTGCAGTGAGCTGAGATTGCACCATTGCACTCCAGCCTGGGAGACAGAGCAAGACTCCATCTCAAAAAAAAAAAAAAAAAAAACGAATGGCGGACTGGCCCCAGCTTCTGCTTGCTGGTTGGGGCTGTGAGACCTTAACTTGGAAGGACTGCGCAAAGGTAAAAGATAGATGTCACTCTGCCCGTTGCAGAGGGCAGAAGTGGAGCCAGGAATCAGCAAAAGCTTCTGCGACGTGGATTTCCGCTCGGTATAAGGAAGACCCTTTAAGAGTTACATTCTGCGGAGGTAGAAATGGCCAGGGGCCGCCTTCTGATGGTGTTAACTCGTGGTTATCGTTGTCCATTTCCGGCAGCACAGGCCTGTCGTGCAATGAACTCTTCCGTGGACCCCCAGCATATCCAGGTCAGAGGCACGCGGATCTGTGTCAGTGGAAGAAACTGTGGAGAGCCGAGTTCCAGCCGCACAGATGTGTTCCCTAACACACCCCGACCGGACTTTACAGCTCTAAGAAACAAGTGCAAGAACCACTCTTTACATTGTTAAAAACTCCTCCCGTTATTCTGTGCGGTGGGGATCTGCATTTCCCACTTTTCAGCTGAGAGGATGTAGGGGAAGAGAAGGTAACTTGAGGGTGGCGGAGCCAGGATTAGAACGCACACTGGTCTGATTCTGAAGTCACGCTCACAATCATGCAACCCTATCACCTCCCAGTGGGTGAAATGAGCTGGTCCGTTGTGAAGAAGAAGTCTGTGGGAGAAAGAACAAACTCATGTGATTTAGATTTTCAGAGTCTACCTGTTAATGTTGCTTCTCTAGACATCTTAGTGACTTATTTATTGATGACAGAGATGAATCAAGAAAATATTGCTTTAGAGGTGGCAGATCACCTGAAGTCAGGAGTTCAAGACCAGCCTGGCCAGCATGGTGAAACCCCGTCTCTACTAAAAATACAAAAGTTAGCGTGGCACAGTGGAGGGCACCTGTAATCCCAGCTACCAGGGAGGCTGAGGCAGGAGACTGGCTTGAACCCGCGAGGCAGAGGTTGCCGTGAGCCGAGACCACACCATTGCACTCCAGTCCGGGTGACAGAGTGAGAGTCTCTCCTAAAAAAAAAAAAGAAAAAAAAAAGAAAAGAAAACACTGCTTTAAAAAAATCTTGTGAGTGCAAATTCATTGCTTGAAAGGAACCGAGGACGCATAGAAGGATTTTCCCACCCATGGCCCCATTGGGTGCCCGGTTTGTTAATCCACAGTGCCTTTTTATTCCTTAACTTCATGCTTCAATAATTGGGGACTTTGAAAGGCCCACCGGTTGGTAGTGGACAAGGCATTTTGCACATGAAGTTGTACATTTGTGGGTACTTGAGGGTTTTTGTTGTCATGTTTGTTGAGACAGGGTCTCTCTCTGTCACTCGGGCTGGGAAGCAGGGCTCACTGCAGCCCCGACTTCCCGGGCTGGAGCCATCCTCCCTCCCCAGCCCCCCAAATAGCTGGGACTGCAGGCCTGAGCCACCACGCCTGGCTAATTTTTTTGAATTTTAGTAAAGACAGGGTCTTGCTATGTTGGAGGCTGGTCTTGAACTCCTGAGCTCAAGCAATCCTCTCACCTCAGCCTCCCAAAGTGCTGGGATTGCAGACATGAGCCACCGTGCCTGGCCGGTGCTTGAAGTTTTTAGATCCAATTACAGCATTTTATCTTTTCACTCACTAGTCAACAGCGGAAATTGCTTACAAGAAAGCATACTGAAGTCCTGCATTTTCTTATCTCTGCTACAGGACCTTTACTTTTGCAAAATGCTTGACTTATCCCTTCCTGAAACTTTCATAACGCTGTAATTGTGTCACAAATATAAGCTCCAAGGACTTTGCTACAATAGAAAAAACATTTAATGTGAACAAGGTAAGACAGGCTCTAAATCCCCCCCACACCATTTTCATTTCCCCAGCCTGTTCTTTTTAATTTACAGAGAATACAGATTTGCCCCACGGGAAACATACACCCATGGTACCCAATCAGCCTAACTCAGCGCAGCGTCAAACTCATTCTGCTACTTCCCCCGATCGGGAATGGCCTTTATGTAGCTTCCCCTGGGCATCGATGATCAATCTCTTTGAACCAAAGCCTGGGGAAATCCGAATGCCTCTAGCTGCTGAAATATCTCTGATTTTGTGAATAATATATTCATATGCCTATGCATCTTGCTCTCTGTGTACTCTGTTATAAAAATAAGAAGAGTTTCAGTATTAAATGCCGTGAAGACGTCTTTCCCAACCACATTCTCCCAGCATATGAAGCTCGTCAGAGTAAACAAGTTGAATCGATGGACAGCCGGGCGCACCTATGGAAGCATTCTGGCAATCAGGCCCGTGAGCGGGAAAACGTCCTGAAGTAACCAGAGCAGCTGGGCAGAGCCTGGCACGGTCCAGCACTGCAGTTTATGATTTAGAGCCCAAGCCCCAGGCGGGGTGCTCAGGACCCACGGTCCTTGGTGGCTGGGGGAGATTGTAGAACGCGCAGATGAGAGCGCTTTACCAGACGAGCGCACTCATTTGTGAAGGTCAACTCGCTGTGGATTCGGGAGGTCTGAACGATTCCAGCCCTCTGACTTTTCTTGGCGGAGGCCAGTCCAGGCAAACCACTGCCACCCACCCAGCACGGCTCTTCACCCAACCCCAGGAGGGCCCAGGCCTGAAGACTGGATTGCTCCAGCTTGCTATGGCCAGCGCTGGCAGAAAGGGCGGGATTACGAGAGCTGATACAGCAGCCCGCTTTGCTGCCCGTCGAGCTCGTTTGGAAAGGACTTAAATAGCTGAGGGTGCAAACAGGACGGCTGCATTTGGAGAGGAGAGGATGGAAGAGGAACGAGGGGAGGAGGTGGGGTGTGGGAAGGATATGTTATGGTAGGTTAGGTGAGTGGACGTCTGCACTTCAACAGGACCTTCCAGAAAAAGGCTGGCGCCTCGTGCTGAAATCGGGCTCCCCTGTGCATCTGGAAGAAGGCAAGTTGTGTTTGGTGTGAGCCTGTGATACAAGTGGTAGGGATGGAAGCTGGCCGTTGAGGAATCACGAAATGTCTCCAGTGGGCAGGTCATTAAACAGCATTTCTTTGTCCCCAGCTCAGGTCCTCCTCACATCCCGCCATCACAGACACCTCTACTTGACGGAGGCCACCCTTCTTGCCTCTCCCCAGCCCTGTTTCCCCCAGCTGTCCCTTCTCAATGAAGGGCACCCCATTTGCCCAGTTGCCTGGGCTCAGAGGCTTCCTCCCCTCGGGTTCTCTCCACCCTCACACACGCCCGTTGCCCTGGACCTGGCCTCCTCAGAACTCTCGGTTTCCATCCCCAGCAGCCTGGGGGGCACTCACCTCCACCGCTGCCACCTTCTGACTCCTCCTCACAGTGGGTAGCGGGTGATGCCATCTTCGTCAAATGCAGATCTGATTGTGTTACCTCCAGTGGAGACCTTCCGTGACTTTCCATTGTCGAATCGGTAGAACGCACACGGTCCCAGGACCACACAGGACCCTGCTTCCACCCTCTCCATGCTCCCCACCAGGCTCCGTGTGTCCTGCGTTGCTGTACTGCAGGCAGTGCTGGTACCCTGCAGGTTCTCTCCCAGCTCTGGGGCATTGCACATGCTGCTTCCCGCCCATCACAACCTGGGACCCGCACATCCCTTCGGAGCCCGCCACCTCTCCTTTAGAAGCAGCCCTAACCCTAACACTGCGCCCTGCTGCACTGCTGACCTGCATTTGGAGGTCAGCATCCCACCTTCCCGCATCCCACTCCACATGGTGACCCCTGGGCAGAGGCTTGGCCCCGTAGTAATATCCCTGGTGCCAAGCACCATGCCCGCAGGTGCCACTCACTGAATTAAAACTAGCAACTTAATAAAATTTGAACACGCAAACATGTCACGTTGTTGAAAACAGATGCTCGGTGCCGCAAAGAAAAATTAGCCGAGACAAAAGATCTCTCAGCAACGCTATTTTTACTTCCTGCACTGCAGGAAGGGGACTCTCACTAGCCATCTTGCTGTGAGAGTACAATGAACAAAGGAAAAGCAGACATTTATCCCTTACGCATTTGGAGGTCATCCTTACTGCTGTGTCTGATCTCCATTGGCTGGAATCAGACCTCACAATCTAAACTAAAACCTGATTGGCTAACAACTTAACTTGTCTGAATAGGTAAAAGCAATGGAGAGCTGGGACATGTCTGTGAGCACGTCCAGCACAGGTTTCTTGGTTACAAGGACACAGAGTGTACTACATGCCTGTAAGCATGGCACGCCTCACAGCTACATAGAATAGGGCTTAGGAAGGAGTTATTAGCACACTTAGGATTTATTCTTCAACAAGAAAGGAAACTTTAGAGAGGAACTTTTTTACTTCCCACACACATGCTCTGGTCACAGACATACTGTGAAGACATCTCGCCTCAAAAAGGTTGCATTTTGACTCTTCCATCACGAGTAAGTGGCCACAAGAGACTGGAAATTGCTGAGTGGAAGGTGGTCTCCAGGAACGCCCAGCGCCCACCCTTGCCCCCTGGGAACACAGGTGGGTCTTTGGGGGTGGAAACACTTTGTAAATAGCCTAGGGAGTGATACTGTGAAGTCAGGGGAGGCACTGTGCGGAGAAAAGCTGATGTATTTCCAGAGGTGGAAATACATCAGCCAACCCGACTTCAAGGGAAATGACGGTCCTGAGAAGCTGGGACCTGTTGCTGCGTAAAGAGACGGAAGGGTGGGGTGTGGAGAACTCAGACTGAAGGTGAAGGGTGTGAGCACCCCGCGGAAGTTCTGCATTGGGTGAACACCCAAAAACTCAGGGAGTTGGCATTCAAGTAGCTTGGAGGTAAGCTGGAGTTATTTCTTCTTCCTTTGTGCAAAGTCCTTCAAAAATAGCTTTGATCTAAGCTCTCAGGCACCGCAGGAACACACAAGCATTTGCTCTCAGCCTGAGCATGTTGGGTGGTGACAGCAAAGACACCTGCCCTCTAGAACACCCTGGAAATAGCTGGCAGAGAAGTGACAGCCTGCAGCTCACCCCAGCCTCTGTGGGTTCAGCTTCCCCATGCTGTGTGCCCACCAGCCCTCCCTCCGTCTCCCTCTCGCTCTCTGTCACACATGCCTCCCCACATCCCTACGTAAAATGCCTGTACCCCAAGAGGTGAGAATTAGGGTGTTCGCTGCACTGCCAGTTCTGCTTCTGATCTGAGTGTCCAGGGTCAGGCTTCCATGGCCACTGTATATATTGTTCGAATTGCACACAATTTCCCCCTATCAGAGTCCTCTGTGCCTTCAGAAGACTACTGAAAACACCCTCTGGAAGTGTGAACCTCCTGCTTGTGCCTATGTGTGTGTGTGTGCACGTGAGTGTGAGTGCATGAGTGTATGTGTGTGGTTGTGTGATTGTGTGTGCACAAGTGTATGTGTGTGGTTTGTGTGTGTGTGTGTGTGCGTGCTTGTGTGTGTGTGTGAAATTGTGTGTGCACGAGTGTGCATGTGTGTGTGTGTGTGTGTGTGTGTGCGTGTGTGTATGGTCATCTCTGGGTTAAATGGAAAGGCCACGGTCCTGGAAGAGGCGGCTGTGAGCTCAGATTCTTCTGATCCTGGGCAAATTCTCTCACTTTCTGCCAGGGCTGCGGGAACAAAATCCCTCAGAGACTGGGCGGCTTCTTCAGCAGATGCACCCTCTCCCTGTCCTGAGACCAGAAAGCCGGGACGAAGGTGTGGGCGCAGTGGGCTTCTCCCGAGGCCTCTCCCCTTGGCTTGCAGAGGGCTGGCTTCTCCTGGTGCCCATAGCGTCTTCCCTGTGCGCGCGCCTCCCCTTGCTATGTTGCCCAGGCTGATCTTGAACTCTTGGCTCCAGCGATCCTCCCACTTCAGCTTCCCAAGTTGCTGTTAACTCCTTCTGAGCTGCCCTGACTTACACTAAGGAAAATGATGGATTGAGCTGGAAACTCAGGAACAGAAACGGACCTCCTGTGAGGACTGTCTGGTCCTCGTCTTTTCTTCTTAGGACACATTGCATTAGGGCTCACGCTGACGGGCCCATTTTAACTCATCACTTCTTCAAAGGCCCTGTCTCCAAATTGTTTGGCTGTTCCTGAGAAATGGTAGAAAATCCCTGCAATTTCCATCCTGTTTCAGTTCATCGCTAAGGCTTTTCAATGGATAACGCCTTAAAAAAACCAGAAAACGATGTTAGGATGTTAACAGATGAATTTTGGGGTGACATGTTCAGCCCACAGCACTTTTCTCAGCTTCATTTTTGCTCTTGATATCTGAAGGGGTCGAGCCGGTGATTTTTGAGGTCCCTTCTGAATCAGTCACTACTGAGAGTCCTCTCTCTCTCTCTCTCTCTCTCTTGCCTACAAATACTTAGGTGGCTGTGGCCATGTGGTTTTCTTTTTCTTTTCTTTTTTTTTTTTTTTTTGAGACGGAGTCTCGCTCTGTCGCCCAGGCTGGAGTGCAATGGCATGATCTTGACTCAATGCAACCTCTACCTCCCGGGTTCAAGCGATTCTCCTGCCCCAGCCTCCAGAGCAACTGGGATTACAGGTGCCCACCACCACACCCAGCTAATTTTTTGTATTTTTAGTAGAGACTGGTTTTCACCATGTTGGCCAGGCTGGTCTCAAACTCCTGACTTCAAGTCACCTGTCTGCCTAGGCCTCCCAAAGTGCTGTGATTACAAGCGTGAGCCACCACGCCCGGCTGGCCATGTGGTTTCCTTTCTCCATCTGAAGAGAAGCCCCTCCCTCTCCATTCACTGTCAGCTGCTGGTGTTGTCACAGCTAAGGTCATCTGGGTCGTCCCCCTCTCTAGCTTGCACAGAGTGGCAGTCAGGGAGCGGAAGGAAGGCAAGGCTCGCATGAAGGAGATGGAGCCCAGCACAGTGTGGCCTGGCGTGCCGGGCTCCCAGAGGTCACAAGACCATCCCTAGTTAGAGCTCCACCCAATGGGAGGCACCGGCCCAGCCTGGCTCTGAAGGCATCATCACCGTGAGCACGTGGCTCAGGAAACACACCCCGCCCTGCAGGTCTCAACTGGCTCCTGTATCTGCTGACAGCCCCATCCTTAGCTCAGAATCAGTGAGTGCTACTTTTTTTCTTTCTTTTGTTTTCTAGAGATGAGGTCTCCCTCTGTTGCCCAGACTGGAGTGCAGTGGCTTGGTCATCGCTCACTGCAGCCTCGAACCCCTGGGCTCAAGCAATCCTCCTGCCTCCGCCTCCTGAGTAGCTGGAATTACAGGCATGTGCCACCACACCCGGCTGACTTGTTTTTCTATGTTTTCTTAGAGATAGGGATCTTTCTTAGAGATGTTGCCCAGGCTGGTCTTGAACTCGAGGCTCCAGCGATCCTCCTGCTTCAGCCTCCCAAGTTGCTGTTAACTCCTTCTGAGCTGCCCCCACTTAGGCTAAGGAAAATGGTGGAGGGAGCTGGAAACCCCGGAACTGAAACCGACCTCCTGTGGGGACTGAAAGGAATTCTGACCCAAAATGGTCCTTTTCTCCTCTCAGCTCCCAAGAGAGGAAGCACACCTTCATCGTTACTGTCAGAAGCTCAGGCATATCCTGTCCCTGGTCCCTTAAATAATGGCTCCCATTGGCCGCAATGAGAGACCTTTGGAGATCTTCAGCCCCGGTCTGCCTCGGTATCCAATTTAACAGAAAAGAGCGAGAAACACAGAATGACTGCTTTCAGAGTTTGGCTGTTCCTGAGAAATGGTGGAAAATCTCTGCAATTTCCATCGTGTTTCAGTTCATCGTAAGCCTTTTTATTGAATAAGGGCTTAGAAAAAACCAACCGACAGAGCCAAAATCAAAACGACGTCAACAAAAACGCATTGAATTTCAGCCCATCTGTCTTTTGTCAGAAAAAGACCTTCTGTTTCCGATCACTCTGGCAACAGTGTGGGTTTTGTTTTTTAACAGCTAAGTAAGAAGTTAGAAAAAGAAGAACTCCACACCTGTTGCTTTTACGATCAATTACTTGTTGATGTCATAAGCTGCACAGAGGAAGGCATGTTGCTGCGGAAGCTGACGGAGATATGTTGCAGCAGCTGTGTTATCAGCCCAGCTTGAATACTTTATTTCTGTTGTTGCTGTTTTTTGGTTTAGTTTGATGCAGTCTTGCTGTGTCACCCAGGCTGGGATGCAATGATATTTCATGGCTCACTGCAGCCTCAACCTCCTGGGCTCAAGTGATCCTCCCACCTCAGCCTCCTGAGTAGCTGGGATGACGACCACGTACCACCACACCAGCTGATTTTTCTTATTTGTATTTTTCGTAGAGATGGAGCTTTGCCATGTTGTGCAGGCTGGTGTCAAACTCCTGGGCTCAAGTGATCCTCCAGCCTCAGCCTCCCAAAGTGCTGGGATTAAAGGCGTGAGCCACCATGCCTGGCCCAGCTTTAGAAACAGGCCAACCCTTTGGACGCTCCAGCACTCTACACCTACTTTCACTCCAATGCCAAAATTCACTGCTTCCTTTGAGAACTTTTTATTTGTTTTAGTTGTTAAGTTAAAATATTTTCACAATCACAGGAGGCCATCAAGTTTTGATTTGCAATCTGAGAAGAAGAGGGGATTCTTTATAAAGAAATGGATAATACGTTACCATCTTTACAGGAGGCGTGGCGAGGGGTGTCATCCTCTGTGCCTCGTGGCGTCTCTCAGAGGCAGGGGTGTAACGCCTTCATTGTGAGAGGAATTTTCAGATATGGGGGAGATTAGGTGTTGAATTACCAAGACGTTTCCACACCTGTAAAGGTTGAGAGCTTCAAGTTTATAGTTTATGTATTGAAAAATAGAAGGCAGGCTGGGTGTGGTGGCTCACGCCTGTAATTCCAGCACTTTGGGAGGCTGAGGCAGGAGGATTGCTTGAGCCCAGGAGTTTGAGACCAGCTTGGGCAACATAGCAAGACCCCATTTCTACATAAATTTTAAAAATTAGCCAGGCATGGTGGCACATGCTTATGGTCCCAGCCCCTCAGGAGGCTGAGGCAAGCGGATTGCTTGAGCCGAAGAGACTGGGGCTGCAGTGAGCCACAGTTAGCCATGGCACTGGGTGACAGAGCAACACCCTGTCTCAAAAAAAAAAAAATAATAATAATTGAAAAATGGGAGGTAATGAACAGTATGGCATATGAGGTTAAAAAAATAATAAAACAAAACAACCTTTGTCACTGAGAAAAAAAATATTTTACTCTTACTGGTAACTGTCTTGTAAGGATTTCTTACCGCAAGCATGGTGTCCTTGCAAACGGGAGAAAATGCAATGAATGAAAACAGAAATATTTTGGTCTCTTTTTCTAATCCATGTCTCAATGCTCACAGCATTTCTGGGGAGCCGCAGGGCTGGAAGCAGAGTCTTATTCTTTTGTAAAACTTAAATCATGGAGAGTTAACATTCTAGTTCATTTTCCATGTCTGTTCTTTGTCCTAGTTCATTCAGGCTGCTATTACATAAATACCAGGAACTGGGTGACTTGTAAGCAACAGAAATTGACTTCTCACAGTTCTGGAGGCTGAGAAGTCCAAGGTCAAAGCATTAGCAGATTTGGTGTCTGATGAGGGTGCTTCATGGTTCATAGACCAGCACCTTCTTGCTGTGTCCTCATGAGGTAGAAGAGGCAGAGCAGCTCTCCAGGGCTTCTTTGATAAGGGCACCAATCCCATTCATAAGGGCCCCACCCTTACGACCTGATCACCTCCCAAAGCCCCCCCCACCCCCGATTCTCATATCTCATCACCTTGGGGTTAGGATTTCAACATATGAATTTGGGGAGCACGTAAACATTCGGACCATGGCATTCTTCTTTTTGTGATTTTTTTTTTTCTTCTTCCTTCTCTTCTCCTTGCTTTTCCAGCTCTTCCTTTCTCTTGCTTTTCATTTTTGTTTCTTTCCTAAGGGTACACAGTCTGCCCCATACACGATCAGGCCCAGGTTGATGTTATCCTTTTCCTGGCCTGATTAGAATATTTTATTTCAGGTTTCTTGCAGAGAGGCAAGCACCATCTTCATATAGCAAAGCCAGATTACAGATTCATGAGAGGAAGTTTCTTACTCTTTCTCTGCATCTCCAGGGTAAAGGGAAATTGGGATCAAGGTTGATGCAGATGATCAGGTGGCAGTTTCTGCTCATGACCAAGATAGAATAAATAATACTGGACTAGACTTCCCATTGTAAATAAGAAACTAGACAAAATGTGGGAAGCAATAATGTCCATCTGTTGAAAACAGGCAGCAAAGGATCAGGTTCTCAGACAGAACTGAAAGAAATGAGCTTTTATCTGAAGGCATTTTTTGAATGGCACCCAGGAAGCATCCAGGTAGGGAATGGAGGTCTCACTGAGTTGAGAAGCCAGAGACCAGAGATTAGGCAGGCTGGCACAGCTGAGCTGTGTGGGTCAAGGCACACAGGGGAGGAAGCTATGCAGAACTCCAGAAATCTACATCGAAGTCCTCTTGAGTCTTAGGTTGAATATTAAACTGTGCATGCAAAGCACGGAACTTTCTAAGGTCAGGAAATGAACAGCTTTAGGGGGAAGCTTTAAGCTGAACGATTCCAAGTCTCACACAGGGGAAGGAGACATTTAAGTTCTGACCAGCTACAGTTGGGAGATCTTGTTAAACACCTGAGAAATTCAGTCAAGACTCAAGAACTGTAAAAGCTACTTAGTAGTACAGCTAAATTAGATCCATTTTAACAAAGCTTCAAATTAGCCTCAGAAAGACCAAGCTAATACACAAACAACTTAACTGCCTGCCAAACCAAAATTTAACAGTGTTTAAAGGAAGATAAAATCAAGACATTCAACAACATAACACATACAATGTCCAGCATCCAACAGAAATAACTAGACTGATGAAGAAACAAGAAAATGGGACCCGTAATAAGGAAAGAAATCAATCAGTATAAATAGATTCAGAAATAATAGATCCAGATGATGGAATTTACGGATGAGGACTTTAGACCAGTTATAGTAAATATGGTCAAGGATTTAAAAGAAAACAAATATAATGAGTAGAATCATGACGTTGACATAAGAAAAATATACTTCAGGATAAGAAATATTACTAGAGATGAAGAGGGACATTTCATAATGATAAAAGGGCAATTCATCAAGAAGACATGCACATTTTAATATGTCCGTATATGATAACAAAACTTCAAAATACATAAAACCAGCCAATCAGGAAGTAATATCTATACTTAGTGTTTTAAATTAAAAAAAAAGACACAGATATTTTCAAGGATCATCTTTATCAACATAGATTTATGAGGTACACTCTCCTTGGGCATTAACCCAGGTGACAGGAAAACATTTTAACAGATTTGACGCTGGTCTTGGGAAGCTCCAGTAGGCTTGAAATACAAAACACACACACATAGAGATTAAAAGGTATGTGTCATGTTCAAGAACAGAAAACCAAACACTGCATGTTCTCACTCATAGGCGGGTGTTGAACGATGAGAACATGTGGACTCAGGGAGAGGAGTATCACACAGTGGGGGAGGGACCGTGGGGGGTGGGGAGGGATAACATGGGGAGAAATGCCGGATACGGATGAAGGGGGAATAGAGGAAGCAAAGCACCTGGTTATGTATGCACCTGTGCAACAACCCTGTATGACCTGCACATGTACCCCAGAACCTAAAGTAAAATAAAATAAAAAAAAGATACGTGTCATGTTGTATTTTCCTTAATTGTTTGCCTCTCCATTTATGAATCCAATGAATTAAGCTCTTGTTGGCTGTTTTCTATCTTGAAGTATCAGTGCTTAGCCTTACAAAGGTTGAGGGAGCTGTTTAGTCATCCTGCTGTGTCCACGTGTCTATACGACGCCCCCTCCTAGCATCTGCTGGAACCCACAGACTTGGAAGTCTAGTGCAGACTCATTGCTAACGTTACAGAAAACATGGAGCCAGAGATCTCCTTTGGGGTTCCAGTTAGGCTTATACCGCAGCTACCACCCCACTTTCTACCCATTCTTCAAGCAAGTAGTGAGCTGTGAGTTCGCTCACGCTACGAAGAATACATTGTGAAAGAGGAAAAGGATTACAGTTCAGGGTGATTCCCACTCATTCTGGCTAATTAAGCCAGCAAAGTCCCACTTAGGATGAGAGAGGAGCCATCCCTTGGGAAAATCATTTATTTATCTGCTTTCTAGCCACACATTTAATCTTTTAAAATTCGGTCCCATTTCCCAAGGAAACTGCCTGGAGGTAGTACTGGGATTAGAATGGATTACCCTAACAGAGCCTTTCCATAAACGCAAACTCAGCTAACAAGAAGGACTCCGTGTTGCTTTTTAATCATCTGTTGAGTTTTCTTTTTTCTCTCTCTTTTTTTTTTTTGAGACGCAGTCTCACTCTGTCACCCAGGCTGGCGTGCAATGGTGCAATCTTGGCTCACTGCAACCTCCGCCTCCCAGGTTCCAGCGATTCTCCTGCCTCAGCCTCCTGAGTAGCTGGGATTACAGGCGCGTGCCACCGTGCCCAGCTAATTTTTGTATTTTTAGTAGAGACGGGGTTTCAACATCTTGGCCAGGCTGGTCTCGAACTCCTGACCTTATGATCCACCCGCCTCGGCCCCCCAAATTACAGCCGTGAGACACCGCGCCCGGCCCCGTTGAGTTTTCTTATGCCAGCTCTTTCCAAGAAAGACCGAAGCTGCTTGCCAGCACACCTGCTGTAGATCTTAGCTTGTTCCAGAAAGGAGGAGCAACTTCTCAAAGATACGTCTCTTCTAGTCTGGCCTGACGATGAGAACTTCTCCATGAAGCTTTCTCTGGTTCTCCCAGGGGCTTCCACCTTTGTGTCAAACGGAGAAAATATGGACGTCAGAGTCAAATCCATTGGGACAGAATCCCAGCTGTGTCACATACAGTCTGTGTGGTCATAGGCAGCTGTGAAATCTCAGAGACTTGTTTTCTTCCCTCTAACCTACCTCACACCGGGCGGGTGTGTGTGTAATGCAATACTATTCCTCACAGCCTGAGTGTGTTCACAGCTCACCACTTGCCTGGAGAAGGGGTAGAAAGCGGGGTGGCCACTGCAGGACAAGCCTAACTGGAACCCCAAAGGGGATCTCTAGTTCCCATGTCCTCTGTAATGTTAACAATGAGTCCCCATTAGGTTTCTAGGTCTGCGGGTTCTGGCGGACCCTAGGTAGCGGGGGCAGGTAGACGCTGGGACTAGCAGGGTGACCTGGCAGCTCCCTCACCCTTTGCGAGCTGAGCACTGATACTTCCAGGTGGAAAACAGCCATCTCCTTCTTGCTGTCTTCACGCTGGATCATACCCTTACATTCGCTTTTGTTATGATCGTGCTGGGTCATACACCTTATCACACACTGTTGTTACGCGCCGGGTCTTCCGCTCTGGGGACCTGGGAAGCTGGCCTCCGTTCTCGCTGTTGGCAGCACACTTCCCTGACTCGCTGTCACACGGGGGAACGGCTGCGTCTTACCGTTCTCAGTCCCGACACGTTGTCAGGCACGCAGCAGGTGCTCGGTGTGTTGTTGCTGAAGGACACTCTCGTTCCCTCTCAGAAACAATCAACTCTCCATTCCCTTATTTAGGGAAGTGAAAAACAGAGCAATAAAAAAGCAGAAGCAAAAGGCTCCTTCGGTTTTCTCCTGTAGCTCTTCTTAGGCTGAGGCCGTCACGCTTCTGGGGCATAGCAGGGAGGAGCGTCCATGTCCGGCCCAGCTCCTCCCCTCACCGGCTGGGTGGTTTGACCCACTGAATACAGAAAGGAAGTGCATGTGCACCCACCAGTGTTGGTGGCTCGTGGGGAACCCAGATCACACTCGTGGGTGTAAAGGTGATCCTACAGACGGTGCCACCAGACCCAACTCTGCCCCGCCACTCACTCGATTTGAAGTTCTTGTCCGTTTTTTTTCTTACTTAATTTTCCCGCTTTGCTGTTTGTCTTTGCGTTCGCGTGGAAACAGAGCTTGGTAACTGCTTGCCGGTTTCTGTGGAGATCCAGGCTGTAGCCACCGCATTGCAGCAAACAAATGGAGCGTTCCCGACCTTCCTTGCATTTGTGTTCCCTAAGAGAAAATTTGGATTAAAAACACCTCCAGAGATTAGCTGTCCTTCAAATTGCTGGTGCAACGGGGCACGGTGACCGATGCCTGTAATACCAGCACTTTGGGAGGCCAAGAAAGGAGGATTGCTGGAGGCCAGGAGTTCATGACCAGCCTGGACAACATCGTGAGACCACACCTGTTTCTACAGAGATAAGTAAAGAAATGAGCAGGGCATGGTGATGTGTGCCTGCGGTCCCAGCTATTCAGGCTAAGGCAGGCAGATTGCTTCAACCCGGGAGCTCGAGGCTGCAGTGAGCTGTGTTGCGTCCACTGCACTCCAGACTGAGTGACGATAGGTGACAGAGGAAGAGCCTGTCTCTAAAAAGCAAAACACAACAAATTGTCCCATAGGGTGGGACATTAGCTCAGAGAGAAATTAGCTGTCGCCTATGCTTCAAGACACCACTGTCTGGCCCTTCTGAATATATCCGCATTTGGAACAAACTTGTCCTTAATTAAAGTGGCTGTGACTGTTTGGAGGTTGGCATCTAACAGTTGTGAGTTTTAAAATAGACCAGATTCCTTCATTCCGTCTTCTAATATTTCATGGCAGAGAACAAAGAGAACGCACAGAGGGGGAATGTGGACTAGCTCCTCTCTCTTAACAAGACTCATTCATCCAATGCTGAAGTCACCATGATCACAGCTGCCTGTATCTCTGTTCCCACCCTCCCTTCCTCTCTTCTCTTTCTTCCTCCCTTCCCTTCCCTTCCCTCCCCTCCCCTCCCCTCCCCTCCCCTTCCTTTCTCTCTTTCTCTTTCTTTCCTCTTTCAGTTATTGTCTAAAACATAAAATTGAACAGGAGGTGGATACGAGGACTGACTCACCCTGAATTTGGCCTTGCCCTGAGTGGCAGCTGGAGCTCTGCAGTATGGGGAGGTGTCTGTGACATCCCATTGGCCCCTTCTCCATCCGAGGCCCTTACCTTCACAGAAAGGCCTGCTCCCAGGAGTGGTGTTTCTGACTCACTAAAGTGAAGGTGACTGATAAGCCATAGTGAGTTGCATCTTTCAGAGAGATTTTCATTTTTATCGTCCTTAAAAGCCAGAGGACCTCAGTTACAGGTGTGTTGAGGCAGGAGGTCCTACCCAGGGGCCCTCAGCTGCCTGCCTGTTATCCAGAAGGGAAAGAAAACAATCATCTCCATTTTTTTTTTTTTTTTTGAGACCGTCTCGCTCTGTCATCCAGGCTGGAGTGCAGTGGTACAATCTTGGCTCACTGCAACCTCTGCCTCCCAGGTTCAGAAGATCTTCCTGCCTCAGCCTCCTGAGTAGCTGGAATTACAAGCACGCACCACTTCACCGGGCTAATTTTTGTATTTTTGTAGAGACAGGGGTTTCACCATGTTGGCCAGGCTGGTCTCGAACTCCTGACCTCAGGTGATCTACCTGCCTCGGCCTCCCAAAGTGCGGAGACTACAGGCGTGAGCTACTGCGCCCGGCCTCCTCCATCTACTTTTATTACTTAGAAGAAAACAATGTAAGAAGCAAGCTTTCTTAATAAGCCCTGGTGTGCTGTTGCATGGGGAGGTGACATATTTAACAATAATGTGTTCTATGTTTCCAAACCGCTAGAGAGGATGTTGAATGTTCCCGTCACAAGGAAATAACTATTTTTTTTTTTTGAGACGGAGTTTCGCTCTTGTTACCCAGGCTGGAGTGCAATGGTGTGATCTCGGCTCACCGCAACCTCCACCTCCTGGGTTCAAGCAATTCTCCTGCCTCAGCCTCCCGAGTAGCTGGGACTACAGGCACGTGCCACCACGCCCAGCTAATTTTTGTATTTTTAGTAGAGACGGGGTTTCACCATGTTGACCAGGATGGTCTCGATCTCTTGACCTCGTGATCCACCCGCCTCGGCCTCCCAGAGTGCTGGGATTACAGGCGTGAGCCACCGCTCCCGGCCAATGATAACTATTTGAGATGATGGATATGCTAATTATCCCAGTTCGATCATTACAGTCTATACATGCGCTGGAACATCACACTGTACCCATAACTATGCACAATTATCATGTGTCGATCTAAAAAGATTAACTTCTGTAATGGTATACAGCAAAGAGAGAAAAAAAACGTAACTGACAGTGTTTGCAAAAGCAAAGCCTGCACGGCTTCCAAGCAGAGGACCTCCCTCTACACGCAGTGTCACCATTTGTGAAACGCTGGTCGCGAAGCACAGGCGAACTCCGGCTGGCAGTGCACTGCCTGTGGGTGTCAGCGCTCACGGGACAAGCCCCCGCCATTCAGGGGCGCTGGGGAGCTGTGCTCTTGGAAGGCCCCAGTGGGTCATGGGATCTGTTCTATCAGAGAAACGGTACAACACACTCTTGTCGATAATTAAGATTTGGACAAATGTCTGGCCATCGGGAGCCCTAGGGTTTGAAAAGGGCTGTGGTCACAGAGACGTCGGGACAGAATGACTGACTGTGAACATCCCATCCCAGGAAATGTTGAGTCAGGAAGGGCTTGAGACCTGAGAGAAAACCCCTGGCGTGCTGTGACTGCTTCATTCACTGGGCGGAGAACCTCTGCAGTCGGTTGGCCATGCCAAAGAAGGCCAGCCTTGTACACCAAGACTGGACCACGTGAAAGAAGTGACAAAGGCAAGAAGTGGACCGCTTTCTTCCTGCTGTTATCAGATATTTCTGCTGCGCCGGGCAGTTTACACCTGTCAGTTCATTGCATTCCCTTACAACCCTGAGAAGGAGGCGCTCTGATGATCCCTGTTTCACAACTAAGTGGAAAAGATTCAGGATCCGTGGGGCACTGAGACTGACCCCACGTCTTCCCAGTGTATTCTCTCTCCTCTTGATGAAACGGAGCTGGCTCCCAGCAGAGGGGCAGTGAGTGTAAAGGCAGATCTCGGCCAGGAAGGAGGACCTCACGTGGTCTTGAGCTGGGGGTGGCAGGGCAGAGAGGCTGGACAGGGAGGCACGTCTCTAACAATGCATGTGCTTCTTGTCATAATGAGCACCGCAAGAGGAGGCCACACCCCAGTCTTGGGCAAAGGAGACAAAAATTCCTGGGAGCCCGTCAGAGAGAGGAAAGGGCTGTGGCAGGTCTCAGAGGCAGCCGAGATCAGAGGCCGAGCAAGAAGGTCGGTGCCATTGCAAGGTCGCGGGGAGCAAAGGAGAAGGTCCGAGAGGCAAGCCAAGTGGGCTTGTAGGGCCGGACGAGCTCTGCTGGGCACTGTCAGCGGGGAAGCACTGAAGAGCGTTAAACAGTGAACGTTTAAAATATGTTTCGAGCAGATTGAGTACTGGTTTTCTGCTTGGGTGAGATGGGTCTTGGTGTCACTCACCTAGAGAGAGAACCTGTGGCCGGGCGAGGTGGCTCTCATCTGGAATCTCAGCGCTTTGGGAGACTGAAGCAGGAGGATCCTTTGAGGCCACGGGTTCAAGACCAGCCTGGGCAACATCACGATTAATGGCAAAAACGGCAATTACAACACGTGCTCAAGGCCAAACACTGGTCAGCGATTGGAACCGGAACTGAACCCAGGTCCTCTACCCTTGAACTTTGTGCTATTATCCTTCTAATTACTTATTTGACTACCAGTGACTGCTTGATGAGTCATTTTTCATTGATTTGACTCTAAAAATGAAAATTCCCATCCATGAAAGGAACAGGTGTGTTTCTGGCCCGTGCAGCGACCCCTGCTGGACGCTTGTGTGTTGGAGAGAAAACGATGCCTGGGAATGCTTCCACCAGGTCCCTGCTGGGCAGTGTGACTTCAGCCTGCGACAGGTGACGGGAGTTAGAGGGGCTGCAGAAGGTAATTTGGCCTGTGTGCATACACTATCCAGAATTTTAGGACATTTTAGTAATTTTCAAAATGTGCCACGCAGCCACAGATTCAAGTGAATGAGAAAAGAGAGCAGGAATTCATCAGGGAGGACATTACATTCACGTGGCTGCCCCTTCACTGGCTTCTGTCTTTACTCAAATGTGTCCTTCTTAGGACACTGGTTACCTCATTCAACCTTGGCACCCACTACGCTCCTTAGAACTTACTGCTGTCCAACAGTCAATTTTGCTGGAGATAGGTATTCTGTTCTTTGTCAGGTCTTCCCGCTAGGATATAAGTTCAGTGAGGGCGGAAATGTTTATGCTTTGTTCTCTGCCATTTCCCCAGTGCCAAGAACAGTGCGGAAGACACAGCAGGTGCTCAGGGAACATGTATGGTGCTAACTGTGTACACGATACTCTCGGGAATGGTTTGAAAGGCATCAGTATGTCAAAGGGCACTGATAGAAATATGACAAGGAAGAGGATGATGCCTGGATGGTGAGAACATGTGCTGGATTTGATTGCAGCTGATATCACATGAAGGTTGTCCTGCCATATCGTTCAGAACCTGTGAGCAAAAAGAAAGCTTTGCTTTCTTCAAAAAGAAACCTCAATTCCCAGTGGCTGCTGGGTGCCTTTGTCCCCTTCCTGCCTGTATGATTTTTCTGCTCAGTTTCCTCCCTCCCTCCCTCCTTCTTTCCCTCCCTCCTTCCCTCCCTTCCTTCCTGTCTCTCTTGCTCTGTGGCCCAGGCTAGACTGCAGTAGCCTGGTGTGATCTCAGCTCGCTGTAACCTCCGCCTCCCAGGCTCAAGTGATCCTCCCACCTCAGGCTCCCAAGTAGCTGGGACTACAGGTGCACACCACCACGCCTGGCTAATTTTACTATTTTTAGTAGAGACGAGGTTTCTCCATGTTGGCCAGGCTGGTCTAGAACTCCTGGGCTCAAGCAATCCACCCACCTAGGTTTCCCAAAGTGCTGGGATTGCAGGCGTGGGCCACTGCACCCAGCCTCTACTGAGTCTCTGATTTCCATGGAAAAGTTAAAATAATACAATTTCAAACACTTGAAGGGCTAACATTAGTCTAGTCAGATAATTGTATTTCTTAACATTCCGGACAGTTGAATATTTTTTTTGTGTGTGTGTGCTTTTGATGTGTTACGTATCAAAAGACCGGGATAGCAAATATATCAGCGCTGTACTGAGGCTGGATGGTCTCGGCCACATCTTAATTTCACTTGAAAGTTGGGAAGGTGACTAAGCAGTTTTTTTTTTTTTTGAGACAGAGTCTCGCTCCGTCGCCAGGCACCAGACTGGAGTACAGTGGCACGACCTCGGCTCACTGCAACCTCCGCCTCCTGGGTTCAAGCAATTCTCCTGCCTCAGCCTCCTGAGTAGCTGGGATTACAGGTGCGCGCCACCACGCCCAGCTAATTTTTTGTATTTTTAGTAGAGACGGGGTTTCACCATGTTGGCCAAGATGGTGTCGATCTCCTGACCTTGTGATCCGCTCGCCTCGGCCTCCCAAAGTGCTGGGATTACAGGCGTGAGCCACCGCGCCCGGCCCCGACTAAGCAGATTTTAAGGTGACTTCTATTTCCAAAGATGCCTGGGTCTGCGAGTCTGTAGAGAGTGGAATTTTGGGGGTCTGTGCATTCCCCACTCAGGCCCGTCTTGGCTGCTTTGGGGAATGTGAGTTAGCGCACTGATGAAGATCCTCACAAGTGAGATGTCTATTAACCGGCAGCCTCATCTGACCGGCTTGCATCAATAGGCTGTTGTTTAGTTCAGCTCTTTCCTTTGGGGTCTTTGGCCAGCATGCCCTCCTGCGGCTTGGGGAAGAGGCATCATTCTGGTATGATTGACAGGATGAATCTGTGTTCCTTCAGTGTCTATTGGAAGCTCTTCCCTAGGCCTATCAGAGGTGGGAACAGTGCTTGGAAGTTCTTTTCCTCCCTTGGGAGAGAAGCTACAGCTCTCTGTGTAGAATAGAAGAACCAGCCTAACTGCCTCAAAAACAAATTCCAGGGGGCACTGTGAATGCCATCCTGGTAAAGAGAAGACATTGGGAAGCTGTGCAATTGAACTAAACTGGAGTTGAAAATGCAGACCAGGCCAGGCATGGTGACTCACGCCTGTAACCCCAGCACTTTGAGAGGCCGAGGTGGGCAGATCACGAGGTCAAGAGATCGGGACCATCCTGGCCAACGTGATAAAACCCTGTCTCTACTAAAAATACAAAAATTAGCTGGGCGTAGTGGCGCGTGCCTGTAGTCCCAGCTACTCAGGAGGCTGAGGCAGGAGAATTACTTGAATCTGGGACGTGGAGGTTGCAGTGAGCTGAGATTGCACCACTGCACTCCAGCCTTGGTGACAGAGCAAGACTCCATCTCAAAAAAAAAAAAAAAAAAAAGAAAAAGAAAATGCAGTCTGAGAATGACAGTTTGGGGACTTTAAGAGCAGGGAAAGTTTCAGCTAAGAAAATAGAAAATTTCCTCCTTGTATCCGTGGTTAATTTTCTGGCTCTAAATCTTGTCCGGGGGACTCTGTGGGTGAGGCTGGGGATGGAACGTCACTGACCTGCTTCACCCTACAGACCTGTGCAGACCTGTGCCAGTGGGAAACTAGATTGACAGGAACGTAGTATAATCTATTTTTTGGGTTGATTTGCATATGCAGATGAGATGCAACTAGAGGCATGATTAAATTGTTGTGTTGGTGCAGCTGCTAAATATTTGCTTTCTGTCTAGTGCTGGAAAAGTCATTTACATCTTGATAACAACCAAAACATGCATTTGTCAAATCAGATAAATGATTCCTTAAACACACACACACGCAGGCACACACACAGCAAAACAAAACAGATGCCATCATTTCCTAGCCTTCCCGAAAGTGAACTGTATGTCCCTGGAAGCCCTTTTCCCACCAGGTTTCTGGGCTAGAAGATGAGAGCCCTGGAGCACCCATCGTTGAGAACAAGCCATTCCAAGCCTTCTGCTTCCAACCCTGGTATACCATTCTTGGCAGGTAAAAAAAAGTGAAAAGCCGGTGATTGGGTACACATTATTGGCGGGGCACCGTTCTCTACGCTTTAGGCATTTTCCCATGTCTTCCTTGCCATCATCGTAGGGGTAGGGAACTGTGATTTTACAGTGAAGATGCTGAGTTAAGTGGCTGCCCCACAATCACACAGTCAAGAAGCTGGACTGTTAATCCAGGTGGCTGCAGAGCCTGTGTCCTTCACCTTGATATCAAGCTGCCTCCCACAGTAATTCTAACGGAGACCATCTCTTTTCTCACATTCCTTTCTTAGATGCAGAATCCTTTATCCAAGGGGACTCTCGGGCAAAGCCTAAAAGACAACACCGATAGGAGCGCCGGTGTTCTCACTGAAGCAGGAGTTGGACCCTCCAGTTTTTGCGACTCTGAGTCCTGGGTTCCTAGGGACCCGTGTGTCTTCTGAAGTGGCCCTTCCTGGGATTCAGCTGCTCTTCTCGCTAGTTGATCCTTCTGTTAAGTGCGGTCAGTCCTCATAGTCACAGATTTCTTATTTGCGAATTCATCTACTTGCTAAAATTTATTCATAATTCCCAAACCGATACTCAGTGGGCTTTCTCCACCATTTTGGACGTGTGCAGAGCAGTGGGAAGTGTGTGTGGCTGACACACGTGCCCTCAGCTGGGAGGAAGCAGGGGCTGCCCCGCCTTTTGTTTCTGCTCTCACAGGGTCAATGAGTGCTTTCTCCCAAGGTCTTGTTAGTGCCATGTTGTTTGCATTTTTGTGATTTTGGTTGGTGATTTTGCCATTTAAAGTGGTCCCCAATGGGTTTTGTGGCAAACACCTGTGGCCTCAGCACCTTTAGGAAGCTGAGGCAGGAGGATTGCCTGAGGCGAGGAGTTTGAGCCCAGACTGGGCAATGTAGCAAGACCCCCATCTCTACAAAAACTAAAAAATTAGCCAGGCTTGGTGATGCAACCCTGCAGTCCCAGCTACTCAGGGGGCTGAGGCAGGAGGATGGCTTGAGCTGAGTAGTTCCAGGCTGCAGTGAGCTATGATCATGTCACTGCACTCCAGCCAGGGTGACAGAGCAAGACTCTGTCTCTAACTTTTTTTTTTTTTTTTTATAAAGACGGGGTTTCACCATGTTGGTCAGGCTCATCTTGAACTCCTGACCTCAGGTGATCCACCCGCCTTGTCCTCCAAAGTGCTTGGATTACAGGTGTGAGCCACCACGCCCAGCCAACATTTTTTTTTAATAATAAAATAAAATGGCCCCAAGCATGAGTGCTGGCTGGTTCTCATAAGGGCAGGAGGGCTGTGCCAGGGCTTGCAGAGAAAGTACATGTGTTAGCTGGGTTTCATTCATATGTGAGTGATAGTGTTGTGGGCCATGATTTAATGTGGCTGGGTTAATATATATTAAATAAGGTGTATTTGAACAGAAACACACAGAAACTAAGGCAGTGTGCTAACTGGTCGGTGAAAGTGTTGTCACCTAACCATGTATTTCCCCTAGGAAACCGCGGTATTCACCATTACAGTGCTGGTGGTAACTTTGTAAAACATAACTGCTATGAATAGTGAGAACTGACTGAACTCATCCTTTTTTGAGAGCTTCTTATCTGGCAGATAATGTGCTAGAACCTTATTTAAATGAACCCCACTTCTCAACCCCGTACGTTTAGTATCATCACCCCAGTTTACAGATGGTAAAACTGAGTCCTAAATAATTTGCCAAAGTCACTACACTAGAGAGAGGTGAGGCCACCGCTAAGTGCCACGTGGCACCTTGATCTGTGTCCTTTCCGCTAACGCTTTCTTTCTTTTTTCTTTCTTCTAGATACAGTGCCCAAGGTGGAGTGCAGTGGCATGGTCATGGCTCACTACTGGCTAATTTAAACAGACTTTTGTAGAGATGAGGCCTCTCTATGTGCCCAGGCTGGTGTTGAACTTCCGGCCTCAAGTGATCCTCCGTCCTCGACCTGTCGAAGTGCTGGGATCACAGATGTGAGCCACAGGCCTGGTGCTGACCATTTGTGTTTAGTGGACTCTCCCAGTTTGGCATCTTGCACACTTGAGCCCCTAACTCCCAGCTGGTTTCTTTGGCCATGGGTTGAACATAGTTCTCTCCACATCTCTCTACTCTATGGACACTTATAGAAACCTTCCCATCGGCTTCAGGTAGCCATTGGAGTTAGGGTTTCTTTTTTTTCTCTCTCTCTTTTTTTTTTGAGATGGAGTCTTGCTCTGTCACCCAGGCTGGAGTGCAGTGGCGCGATCTGGGCTCACTGCAACCTCCGCCTCCCGGGTTCAAGCAATTCTCCCGACTCAGCTTCCTGAGTAGCTGGGACTATAGGTGCCCGCCACCACGTCTGGCTATTTTTTGGATTTTTAGTAGAGACGGGGTTTCGCCATGTTGGCCAGGCTGGTTTCGAACTTCTGACCTCAGGTGATCCACCCACCTTGGCCTCCCAAAGTGCTGGGATTTACAGGCATGAGCCACCGCGCCCGGCCGGAGTTAGGATTTCCAAGTAAAGCAAAAGGTCACCTAGCAGGAGAGAGAAAAAAAAAGAGAAAGAGAAAAAAGACAAGGAATGGGGACGGGGTAGACTTTGAGGAGGAAGAGCAAAGGTCACCAGGATGGGAAAGGAGGGGGTGGCGAGGGGGGCAGTGTGGGCTGCCTGGAAGATGCTCCGAAGTGTGGGACCAGAGGAGCCGGCCCTGAGATGTGCCTGTCGCTGACACTGGATCATTTTTACATTTCAAAACCATTTTCACATCTCTCGTCACATTTTGCGTGTCACAGTCATTGTGCGTGGGTGAAGAACACATTCTTTTTTTCTGCTTCACTGATGAGAAAACCGAAGCATGGAAAGCTGCAGTGATTTGCTCATGGTCATGCAGTGCTAATTTATTCCACATTTGGGACAGGTTATTTCTATCACACAGCAAGATTCAGTTATTGCTTTCCTGATATTTCATTTTTTAAAGCCAATACCATGAGCAGTCTATGAGGACACAAAGAAATTCTCCTTTATTTTATGCTTAGACCCTATGACTATTTCAGTATTTTTACTTAACTACAATTTCTCCAATTTCATTGCTCATGTCGAAGCATTTAACTAAAATACAGCAAAATGCCCGTTCCTTTCAAGGGGGTCAAATCGTTTTCAGTGGACAGGAGCGTGTCATGTGAGTAAAGATGAAAGTAGCTTTGTTCCACTCTTCTGGGAATCTTTCTAGGAATATTACTAAAGTCAAGAATAGATCAGAAATGAAGAAAAGATGGGGATGTAAAGAATAGCTTTCATGGAAAATTGAAATCGTTCCTTTTAAAGTGCACAATTTCCACCCTGATCATAGATCCCCAACCCTGCACGATGGGTTCTTCCCAGATATGAAGGTGGCTGCAGGGACAGGGTTTTGATGAAACTGTGATTGATGTCAGCAGGCCCAGACCATGATATTTCATGACAAATTCAACAGACGTTTATTAAGTAGATTCAATGGGAACAGCTCCAGGCTAGACAGGGCTGGGAGATACAAAGGGAAGATGTAATCCGTGAAGGTTGTAGAGGCCAGTTAGGCACTGAAATCCACAGATACAGGTTGTTGTGTGCCTGCTTCACGCCAGCTGCTCTTATTTTACGCCATCATTTCCCGGAAGCCTCCCACACATGCCAAGTGGAATGGCATGATTCTCCTTATTGTAAGATGAGGCTGTCTGGAAAGCTCCAGTGACTTCCCCGGCAAACAGGGGCGGCCCCGGGGTTTGCACCCAGGCTTTTGCCTCCAGATGAAGAGCTGTCACTCACTGCACTGGAAGCAGCAGGAGAATAACCAAGCCACAGTCTCAAGTTGGGACACCCGGCTGAGATCCAGATTTCTGCCTACACCAGTGACAGAAGAATTCAGAATAAGTTCGGGATCCTATGGGTTCGTGTGACGGTGGCATGGTGACTCATGCTTGATTGAGAAGACAAAACAGACACTTTAAGGGCTTCCTGCACAAGTAAAGTGGCCGTGGAAATGTTTTCAAGGAGCAAATGCCTTTTTAGTAGAGAAATTGACTTGGCTAGTTAGCAGAAATTTTCTTTCTCA
Source organism: Alouatta palliata (assembly GCA_004027835.1). NCBI lineage: Eukaryota > Metazoa > Chordata > Mammalia > Primates > Atelidae > Alouatta > Alouatta palliata. Next base: position 38,090 of record PVKV010012459.1, on the reverse strand, counting down.
AAAGTAGCTGCTGCTATTATATCCTGAAGTGTCTGGCTGTCCTGGTGGGGACACATGAGCACTGCCACAGGCCTGGAATATCGCAGGCGGGTAAGAATAGCCCATAATAAGAGACGACTGCTGTTTGCTCTGCTGGTCACCGCAGTTGTCAGGAATGTTCTGCCTCAGAGGCAAACGGCTTAGGGCCGTCTCAGCTTGGAGACAGAAAAACCCACCTCCTACTTCTGGCTCAAACCTCTGCTTTCCATCTGCTGCTCACACCTTGAAGTCTTTGGAGTTAAAGGACATTTATCCGGGGAAGGATTGTTCCACCTCCTTGGAGAACACAGTCCTCTGGCGTCTCCGGCAGCCTCGAGCCTGTGACATTCTGGGAGCATGGAAGGCATGGACGTGTTAGGGTTTCTCATCATCACGTTAAACTGCAACGTGACCGTGGTGGGTGAGTATGGGACCGTCTCCAAACTCCTGTGCTCTTTTTGTTTCCCTTGCCATGGTCAAACAGTCCTTCTTAAAGGGTCCAGGTATTTCCTCATTTTCAGTTTGCAGGCACCAAACTGAAAGTCCACCCACTCCCAAAAGAAAGGGCTTGTGCCTTTCTGGAGGAAAGAGAGCTGAGGCTTCTAGTTTCTTCAAATGGTTCCGTGGTTCCTCCATCACGTAAGGGAGTCTTGGGTGTGACATTGTTCTCTCAGAGGCCTCCTGTGCTGACACTCGGGAGCTAAGTCTGAACACTGAAGCAGGTGGAGGGGGGTTTCTGTGCAACCCTGGCGTGGCTGTGTTACCAGGAAAAGGAGCAGAATAGCACGTGGTAATGAGAAAGTGATGCCTTTAGGTTTTATACTGGAAGCTTGGTTTTTTTTTCTTTGAGACAGAGTCCCGCTCTGTCGCCCAGGCTGGAGTGCAGTGGCATGATCTTGGCTCACTGCAACCTCCACCTCCCGAGTTCAAGCGATTCTCCTGCCTCAGCCTCCCGAGTAGCTGGGATTGTAGGTGCCTGCCACCACGACTGGCTAATTTTTGTATTTTAGTAGAGACGGGGTTTCACCATCTTGGCCAGGCTGGTCTCGAACTCCTGATCTTGTGATCTGCTTGCCTCGGCCTCCCAAAGTGCTGGGATTACAGGCGTGAGCCACTGTGCCCCACCAGCTTAATTTTTAAGGAGTAGCCATTTCTCTAGTGCTCTTTAAATCAAATCCCAAGTTTAGTTATTTTTTAAACAAAGAAAAGAATAGATTTTTGTTTAATGCAGATGACTCACATTTTCAGAGAGGTATGGGGGTCAGAAAAGGATGAATAGAGGCTGGAGATGCAGTTGATACTTTTCTTGCTCATTTATTTTGTAGATTTAGACAAAATCAACTTGATGTTAAAAGTTCAACTCAGTGACTTCATCACATAATGATATTATTCTTTGTTTGATTGTCTTTATTTATAATAGAGTTTTGTTTTTCTGACGTCAGGCGATGTTTCTTTATCTCATCACAAAACACAATATTCACAAGTTATTTTGGCTGAATATTAAACATGTTTCAAAACAGCTGGCCCATGGCATGAAAATAGGGCTTGCAGTTATTTTCGTGTCCTAGCTTGGTCTCATTCATTCATGAAAAACTGAAGAAAGACTAGCCTCATTCATTCTTAGTAACTGGAAAAGGGGAAAAGAAATTCTGAATTATTAAAAAATCTGAAAAATGGAACGTTCTTAAAGAAATTCAATTTCAAGGGCCATAGACTAACATTAAATACAAGCGCTGTGATTAAATAGAGATTCTTGGACTGTTACCCTAAGTCAAGAGGATTTACTGAAATCGGCAGGTCGAACTGGCGACAGGAATATGCCAACCTCTTTTAAGAGGCTTATTCTCCAAAGAGGATAATTTAAATCTTATTTAAATTATTAATTTGCTCAGCCAAACTTTCTCTCTGGACTTGTCAGTCCAGGAGACATTACCAAAAGTGTGAATTAGCAGTCAGATGAAAACATTTTCAATATAATGCTTTTTAAAAATCTGCCCATCTGGAAGCATCTTACAAAGAAGAATGTTCTGTGCTCAATAAATATTTGTCAGATGAACTAACTCCCCGATCTTCTTGCTGTGAGTAGAGACAAGCTGCCAGGTGTGCTGGCTCATGTCTGTAATCCCAGCTACTCAGGAGGCCAAGGCGGCAGGAGCACTTCAGGCCAGGAGTTCAAGACCAGCCTGGGCAACACAGCGCGATGCTGTGTGTAACAACAATAACGCAAACGAACTGAACACTAGCGACATGCTCACTGGCTTCTCAGTTCCGTAATCTCAGCCCCGATAGAAACTCCAAAACTGCTGACAAGTCGGTGTACTGGGGGTGACGAAGCCATGCCTGCTTCCTCTCTTCCAGGAAAGCTCTGGTTGGTCCTCACGCTGCTGCTGCGGATGCTGGTGATCGTCTTGGCGGGGTGCCCCGTCTACCAGGACGAGCAGGAGAGGTTTGTCTGCAACACGCTGCAGCCGGGATGCGCCAGCGTTTGCTACGACGTCTTCTCCCCCGTGTCCCCGCTGAGGTTCTGGCTGATCCAGGCCGTGTGCGTCCTGCTCCCCTCCGCCGTCTTCAGCGTCTACGTCCTGCACCGAGGAGCCGCGCTCGCCGCGCTGCGCCCCCGCCGCGGCCCCGACCCCCGGGCCCCGGCCCCCGGGCAGAGGCGCTGCCCCCGGCCCTGCAGGGAGCGCGGCGGGCTCCGGGTGCCCGACTTCTCGGCCGGCTACATCGCGCACCTCCTCCTGCGGACGCTGCTGGAGGCCGCGTTCGGCGCCCTGCACTACCTGCTCTTCGGATTCCGGGCCCCGAAGAGCTTCCCGTGCACGCGCCCCCCGTGCTCCGGCGTGGTGGACTGCTACGTGTCGCGGCCCACGGAGAAGTCCCTGCTGATGCTGTTCCTGTGGGCGGTCAGCGCGCTGTCCTTCCTGCTGGGCCTCGCGGACCTGGTGTGCAGCCTGCGGCGGCGGATGCGCGGGAGGCCGGGACCCCGCGGGGAGACCCCGAGCCCCGCCCCCGGGAAGCCGAGCGGAGACCCGGGCCACGCGGAGGAGGGTGGGTGGGAGGAAGAGGGGGGGCCCGCAACCCCGGGTGCACGCGCCGCAGGGGAGGGGGCCGGCGGCCCCAGGGGTCCATCCAGGGGGTCAGGGCGCACGGAGATTCCGGATGAAGATGAGAGGGAGGTGACGTCCTCCGCCCCCGAAAAGCTGGGCAGAGAGCCCCGGGGCAGGCCCCACCGAGAGGACCCCAAGGGCTCAGGATCCGAGGAGCAGCCGTCGGCAGCCCCCAGCCGCCTGGCCGCGCACCCCTCCTGCAGCCGCCTGCAGCGCCCCGACCCGCCTGCCGGCTCCGGCGCTGCTCCCCACCTGAGGGCCAGGAAGTCTGAGTGGGTGTGAAATAAACAGCACCCGGCCGTGCCCCGGGGGCTCACGCCTGTAATCCCAACACTTTGGGAGGCCCAGGCAGGAAGATCGCTTAAATCCACGAGTTCGAGACCAGCCTGGGCAACATAGTGAGACCCTCATCCCTACAAAATAAACATTAGCTAGGCACAGTGGCTCCCGCCTGTAGTGCCAGCTACTTGGGAGGCTGAGGTGGGAGGACCATTTGAGCCTGGGAAGTGGAGGCTGCAGTGAGCCAAGATCGTGCCACTGCACTGAAACCTGGGCAATATGTGAGACCCTGTCTCAAAAAAAAAAAAAAAAAAGCTGAGCTGAGAGAGCCCTGCTGTCCTTCCCACACAGGAATGCCCGTGCCAATGCACACTCACTTTGGCACCTGTAAAATCTCATGACTCAACTAAGGTCCTCAGGTAGAAGGGCGAGCTGGCCTGGGGACACATGAACCTCACAGGAGTCTCTGATACATTCTCAGTACAGATTTAATTTAGATAACACTTTTTTATTTTAAAAAAAAGCACATGACATTCAAATGCCCCAACAAAGCTAAAGTGATGGAGTCAGCTTTCTGATGACGGTGAGCTGGCTCTGCTGGCTACACTCCCCAGTTCTAGTATCCAGTTCTTCGCCATGTGTTTCATGTAAGGCATATTTGCTTCCATTAGTATAGTTTATTCATGTTTAATATTTTCTAGTGAATTATCATGAGGTTTTTTGTTTTGTTTTTCTGCTTTAGATGAAAGACACATCTGTTATGCATGTCATAAATAGACAGACATTAAACTTTTCCAAACTCCTGAATAAAATTGTATTAGTTGATTTTCATACTGCTATAGAGAAATACTGGAGACTGGGTAATTTATAAAGAAATAAAGGTTTAATGGACTCACAGTTGCACGTGGCTGGGGAGGCCTCACAGTCACGGCAGAAGGTGAAGGAGGAGAGAGGCACGCCTTCCATGGCAGCAGGCAAGAGAGTGTGTGCAGAGGAACTGCCCTTTATAAAACCATCAGATCTGGTGAGACTTATTCACCACCACAAGAGCAGCACTGGAAAGACCCGCCCCCGTGATTCAATTACCTCCACTGAGTCCCTCCCATGATTACGGGAGCTCTAATTCAAGATGAGATTTGGGTGGAGACACAGCCAAACCATAGCAAAAATTAATGCTGATTGCATTATAATATCACACTTCATACATCATGTGTTAGAGGGGAAATGACAAATACGGAAAATATGGCTAATAAACAGTTGGTTTTGGGGGCATCTTATAGTATTCCGGTATGTGAGTGTACGGGGCACAGGATGTAGGGTGACTTGTCCCTGTGTGTGTATGCTGGGTGGCTGTCCTCACCCTGTAGAGGGAGGATTTGTCACAAGTTTTTTAGTTGAGGCTTTGTGTGTGCCCTTTGGAGAGTCACACAGTTCAGACTTCCCTGAGAATTTTCACATTTCGATGGAGAAGATGAGAAAAACTGTGGGTATTGTGGCATGCACAGTTTACATTTATGATTTTTGTGTAGCAACAGATAACTCCCCCAGGTCTTAGGCTGGGCTTCCGATCCACTCAGCATCGTTGTGGCTTTATCTCGGTGCTGCCCAAGTTCAGGTGTGACATCCAAGTTTAGTGTTGGCTGAAAACAGGTAGGTGGGAAGATACAGCAGAACAGAAGTTTGCCATGGGACAGGATGAACCGGCTCACCCTCAACAAGAGGGGAAAGAGGCACCTGGGTGTAGTTAAAAATTGACGACTACCCCCTGGTTTCCAGATAGGGAAGGGCTGGGAAGAGGCACCACCCTTCACTCCAGCAAACAACGGAAAAGACGAACCAATTCCTCATCAAAACGATGGGCACTTTGATGATTCCAAAGAAGAACTTGACAATGAAATGTCCTCAAGCACGGAGAATACCAGCCTGCCTGATGTATCTGCAGGATGTCAAGGCGATTGGTTCAAACATTAAACACAAATCCCAAATTGGTTTTGGCGTAAAGCTATTTGAATGAATGTGCCTGTTTTAATATATTCTCTCTCTCTCCTTTCTCTCACTTTTGCTCCTTAAGCCACTGGAAGCTGTGAGCCCTGCCTCTGACCCCTGTCTTCAATATTTAGATCAATGTCTGGCACATAGTGGCTGCTCAAGGAATTTTTTTTTTCATCTGGTATTCCTGAAACAGGGGCAAATCTTGTCCCTTGTAGTGTGCAGTTCTGGTGGACTTCCCAAGGCTGGGTGCAGAGATACAGGATTTCTTCCCTTCCTTCCTTCCTTCCTCCCTCCCTTTTTTCCTTCCTTCCTCTCTTCCTTCCTTCCTCCCTTCCTCCCTCCCTCCCTCCCTCTCTTCCTTCCTTCTCCTTCCTTCCTTTCTTCTTTCTTTTCTTTCTTTCTTTCTTTCTTCCCTTCCTTCCTTCTTTCTTTCTCTCCCTCTTTCTTTCTTTCTTTCTTTCTTTTCTTTCTTTCTCTTTCTTTCTTTCTTTTTCTTTCTTTCTTTCTTTCTTTCTTTCTTTCTTTCTTTCTTTCTTTCTTTCTTTCTTTCTTTCTTCTTTCTTTCTTTCTTTCCTGTTTGTCTCTTTCTTTTCTTCTGATCTTTCTTCTTTCTGTGTTTGCTCTGTCACCCAGGCTGGAATGCAGTGGCATGACCATGGTTTGCTGCATGAGCTCCCTCTGGGAGAGGGAGGGTAAGGGACCCAGGGGAAGAGATCCAGGCTCTGGCCTCACGCCTACCATTGCTCGCCAGGTTGCCAAGTCGGTCCCTCTCCCTGGGCCTTTGCTTTCTCCTCTGCATGACAAGGGGCCCTGACCAGGGGATTCCTCAGTGCTCTGCGAGGGTCGGACTCTGCTAATGAGAGGTGCAGCCCTCAGTCATCTTAGCATTCATGAAGCCCATCCTGCTACCTTCCTGCATGCAGGTTTTGATCAGATGAAAACGGTAAGAGCAGTAGAGGCCTGCGTGTCCTTAGGGAAGCTGCCATGGCGAGGATGTGGAGAAAAGGGGACCCTTGTTCTCCCTCGTGCACGCTTGGTGGGAATGTAAATTAGTACAACCACTATGGAGAACAGCATGGAGGATTGCTTGAGCCCAGGAGATCAAGACCCGCCCGGGCAACACAGCCAGAACCCAGCTCCAAAACAAAGCAAAACAACGGAAGTAAAAATAGAGATAGACGATCCAGCAATCCCACTGCTGGGTATGTACCCCAAAGAAAAGAAGGCAGCGTATCAAAGACGGAGCTGCACACCCACGTTTGTTGCAACACTAGTCACAACAGCGAAGATTAGGAAGCAACCTCAGGGTCCGTCGGTGGATGAATGGCTAAAGAAAACGTGGTTACATGCAGAATGGAGTGTTATCCAGACATACAAAGGATGAAATCTTGTTATCGGCAGCAACATGGTCAGACCTGGAGGACATTATTTTTTGTGAAACGAGCCAGGCACAGAAAGACAAATGTCACAGATTCTCACTCCTATGTGGGAACTGAAGAACTGGGTCTCATGGAGGAGGAAGAGAGGAGAATGGGGGTCACCAGAGAAGGGGACGGTGAGGGGGCCTGAAGGGAAAAAGAAAGAATACAAATGCACTTATTACCACCAAGCTGTACACGGAACAGTGATAAAGATGGTAGATTACGTATGTCTGTTTTACCTCAATGAAAATAAATTTTAAAAAAAGAATAGCTGATGTGGAAGAGAGACAGAGCTGTGCAAAGTGTGGGCAGATGGTCCAAGACCGAGTCCTCAGCTTCGTACTGTACTGAGTGATGGCTGAGCCGAGTGGACAGAGCTGGGGGCCATGGGGGACATCTGACGGGACCCTGTCCTGTGATGAGCAAGGTGGCAGAAGAGGCATTGCCTGTCCGAGAACTGGGTTGGCCTTGCTTGTGTGACGGTGACTGCACTGTGGAATGAGCCGATGCAGGCATCCCTCTTTCTCTTACACTGTTACACTGGGCGCTGAAGATCTCTCCTGGTTTTGTAACTTAGGTTGTGAAGCCTTACAGTTTTCCAGTCCATGGCCGCGTGTGGTGGCTTATACCTGTAATTTCATCACTTTGGGAGGCCAGCAGGATGGATCATTTGAGGTCACTTGAGGTCAGGGGTTCAAGACCAGCCTGGCCAACATGCTGAAACCTCATCTTCACTAAAAATACAAAAAATTAGCTGGGTGTGGTGATGGGTGCCTGTAATCCCAGCTACTCAGAAGCCTGAGGCAGGAGAATTGCTTGAACCTGAGAGGCAGAGGTTGCAGTGAGCTGAGATCGCGCCATTGCACTCCAGCCTGGGCCACAGAGCGTGACTCCATCTCAAAAAACCAAAAAACAGAAATACAAAAACGCCTTTCCAGTTCTTTAAAGGGACAGGGGAACAAATCTTAGACTATATTCAAAAGGTTAAAAAGAAGTAGAAAATCACGTGGCTTCCATCTTCCTTTCCAGACTTCAATCTGTGTCTTTCCATCTGGCACACCGTATGACTGAAAGATGGCTCACAGGTCTGCTTGCCTTCCACAGACAGTTAAGGAGGATCCTATGGCCTGGGGCGAGACAGCGTGCAAGTTAATGTAACTGCAGCTGCAGTAACAGGCAAACCCCAATTTTAGCCACTAAATGCAGAAGAATCCTCATTGGGTACAAAGTGTCTATTACTGACGTGAGCAGCTCTGCTCCAGGTGGTGACTCAGGGACCCCTCCACCCTGTGGCTCCAACATCTCCTGCCCACATTACTGATTGCTTGTGGGGTGGAAAAGAGGGGCTCCCTAGGCCTCACCAGTTAGATGGCACTGGCATGTTATCTAACCAGAACTTAGTCCCAGCTGCAAGGGAACCTACAAAAGGTGACTTAGCTATGCACCTAGAAAGAAGGAGGAAAAGCTGGGGTGAACAGGTAGCCAGTGCTTGCCTAAGGCAGCAACTATTTTCTGGGCATCTGCCCCATAAGAGGCATTTAATAAATCCTAGTGACCAACGAACTGGTGTCTAGGGAAAGCTAAACAGGGCCATTGGCTCAGGTCCTCAGATGGTGGTGGAGAGAAGAGAAGGGAGGTGACTAGGATGAAGATGATTGACTGAATTAGGCACAGAGCCCAAATCTCTCATACTGAGGGACTGTCCTCTTAATTACAATCATTTTAAAACAAAAAGGGATCTTAATTGGTTTAAGTGTGTGCACGTGTGGGTTTTAGTTGCGCTCTTTGGCTCATGAGGTAATTGGCATCTAACTTTCCAGGGACTTTAATTCAGAAATCTCCCGGGGCAATCGGCAGGTGGATTCTAACGTGCAATTCAAATTCTGACTTGACACGTGCGGCTGGCTACCTGCAGAGACACAAATGAAAGATTATGAAGATCAATGAGATTATGCTTATAAGCAGTTTATGCTTAGCCAAGAACAGCATTGATGGAATTAACAGATGTGACACTGTTTTGGTAGGGTGTTGCAATCTGCGGAGGGAACCTATTTTGAATTTTCTGAGTGTAATTTTGGTTTCAGGTAAGAAATGCTGAGGAGGAGGTTGCCTTATAGACGAGGAGAGAGGACGCTGGATGTCTCAGGCACAGATTTACTGAAGATCCCCTGTGATGTACACACCTCCCACCATGGACTCCAACACTTCAAGTCCAGGAGTGGGCCCAGCAGAAGAGTCTAGGAAATCTCACCAGCTGTATTTTGGCTGTGCTGTGGGACAAATGTTTCCTACAGATGAAACAGACAGCTTTCCCCGAACCACATTTGAAATGCATGCATTGACGTATTTGCTCCCTCCTGTCCATCATTGTGCAAACCTCTTTCTCAGGGAAATTTCTTCGTTCCCTCCTACCTTCCTTCCTTCCTTCCTTCCTTCTTTCCATCCTTCCTCTCTCTCTCTCTCTCTTTCTTTCTTTCTTTTTCTTTCTCCTTCCTTCCTTCCTTCCTTCCTTCCTTCCTTCCTTCCTTCCTTCCTTCTTTCCTTCCTTCCTTCCTTCCTTCTTTCCATCCTTCCTCTCTCTCTTTCTTTCATTCTTTCTTTTTTCTTTTTCTTTCTCCTTCCTTCCTTCCTTCCTTCCTTATTTCCTTTCTTCCTTCCTTCCTTCCTTCCTTCCTTCTTTCCATCCTTCCTCTCTCTCTCTTTCTTTCATTCTTTCTTTTTTTCTTTTTCTTTCTCCTTCCTTCCTTCCTTCCTTCCTTCCTTCCTTCCTTCCTTCCTTCCATTTCCTTTCTTCCTTCCGACGAAGTTTCGCTCTTGTTGCAGGCGTGAGCCACCTCTTGGGGAAGTTTCTAGCTGATCTCCATCTCTGTGACCTGAGAGGGACAGATGGGAGGGGCAGACAGCAGAGCCAAAAGAAGGGACTACATGTTCTGATAAAACGAACCCGCATGGAAGGTGTTTCCTGGAGAATCCAGGAAATTAAAAGTCAATGGAAAAACTAGATTTTGGTAAAAAGAGTTTCCTCTCCCACAAGGTGGATGAAAGAGAGAAGTGCATGACACGTTTAAAAGATCAAGGAATTTGAGAGTGCACCCATCTGGCATGACCCTGCACCTTGAAGTTAATCTTTTGCTGCTGCTGACTCTTCCTTCTCCTTCTGTGAAGTTAAAACAAAATCAACCTGCCAGGCACACTGGCTCACACCTATAATCCCAGCCCTTAGGGAGGCCGAGGTGGGAGGATTGCTTGAGCCCAGGAGACCAAGACCAGCCTGGCAACACAGCCAGGACCCATCTCCAAAACAAAACGAAACAACTCAACACTTAGCCAGACTTAGGTGGCATACACCCGCGGTCTCAGTTACTCACGAGGCTAAGGCAGCAGGATCAGTGCAGCTTAGCTTGAGACTGAAGTGAACTACAATTGTGCCACCGCACTCCAGCCTGGGTGACAGAATGAGACCCTGTCTCAAAAAAGAAAAAAAATATCGAGTTATCACATAAGCGACCAGATACCTGTGGTGGGAAGAAGTCATCGTTCTGGTTCTGTCTGACTCCCCCATCTCCTGTGAACCTGAATCTTCTCAGTGCTGAGATGGGCAGATCACAGCTACCTTATTTCGGGGGCTGGCTGGGAGGTTCAGATGAGACGGTGGACGTGGAAGTCCCTGAGAGGGACATAGCTATGTATCACTCGTAGGCTCTTCCTGACCTGCAAAATCATCCATGTTTGGACATCACTGCAAATGATTCTCTTTGGGAATGTGTGACGTATAACACTTGCTTGGGGGAGAAGGATGTCCACGGACCTAGGACTCCCCAACCTCCTCCCTGCACCCTGTCTTACCAGCAGAGGCCTCTCTTGGACCATATTTAAGATGCAATATTTATAAGCTCCAGAATAAAATGTGAATTAATTCTGGCGGTACCCTTGACCACGTTCATGAGCTCATTCTTATTTCCCTCTGGCCAGGAAAAGCAGGATCTAAGAATTCTCAGCAGTGGATCTGGGAATTTTAGTAGGTGACTTTGAATAGCAGAGGGGGTGAGAAAGTTGGGGATCATAGAGAAATTGCAGGCAAGCTGGCTTCCTAGGAAGGGACTCATTGAACGAGACAATGATTTACCCTTTCGGGATAAAGAGGCAGCCCCTTAATTCGAATTCCTTTCTATTTTTGCCCACAAGTGTTTGGTTGTCCTTTTCCCTGGCTTTGCACGTGATCAGGCTGGAAGCTGCAAAGGGGCGGTTTGCGATGTGGATTTGTAATAAAAGATGACGGCTGAGAGAGGCAGTGATGGAAATAGCAGATTTCCTACACAGCCCGGTGTGGCTGCTCAGGAGGCTGCCTAGCGGGCCTGCCAACAGAGCACAAATATCCTCTCTTCCTCATTTCCGATGCCTCCTTCCAGCTGTTTACTAAACAGCTACAAAAACTTTCTCTTGGCTGTAACTTGTCAAAGTCCTGGTAAAGTGTATAAGGCTTTCCCCCTCGGTTTATGAAATGATGTGTTATTTTACATTTGAGAAATTTCCCCCCTGTTCTTGTTGCTTTAGAAAGTTCAAGTGCTTTTGGCCTGCTGCCGTGGCTCACGGCTATAATCCCAGCTCTTTGGCAGGGTGTGGCGGGTGGATCACCTGAGGTCAGGAGTTCGAGACCAGTCTGGCCAACATAGTGAAACCCCGTCTCTACTAAGCATATAAAAAGTAGCTGGGCGTAGTGGGGGCACTTGTAATCCCAACTACTTCGGAGGCTGAGGCAGGAGAATCACTTGAACCCAGGAGGTGGAGGTTGCAATGAGCTGAGATTGCGCCACTGGACTCCAGCCTGGACGACAGAATGTGACTGTCCCAAAAAAAAAAAAAAGAAAGAAAGAAAGAAAGAAAGAAAGAAAGAAAGAAAGAAAGAAAGTTAAAGCACTTTTGATCTTAGAAATGAGATTTGAGAAGCAGTTAAATGTCTATCAGCTGGTCTTCCTCACCTGGGATATTTGATTTGGGGGAAAAAAAGCCTCAGGTGTTATAAAATTTAAACTAAGCATATCTAGTGTTGTTTGCTTTGGAAATGAAAATTCAGTAATTTTATAGATGTGGTTTGTAGGCTTGGCCATTTTAAGGAGCAATTTTAAAAGTCTTACACTAAAGCAAGTTCATCAGACTCTGTTGTGTACCTAAAATGGTTCTTCAGAGAGAAGAGAATGGTTAAGAAGTGCATTCAATGGGGCTGAGGGCAGTGGCTGGCAATTGTCAGCTCAACACTTTGGGAGGCTGAAGCAGGAAGATTGCTTGAGGTCAGGAGTTCAGGACCAGTCTGGGCAACCTAGTAAGACCCTGTCTCTACAAAAATTACTACAAAAAGCAGCTGGGCCTGATGATGCACACCTGTGTTCCCAGCTACTTGGGAGGCCGAAGAGGGAGGATCAGCTGAGCCCAGGAAGGTTGAGGCTGCAGTGAGCCGTGGTTATACCTCTGTACTACAGCCTGGAGTGTACTCTGGAGTGCAGAGTAATCCTTCCAGAAAAAAAAAAAGATGTCACTCAATGGGGCCAGGGTGTCGGGCTCACATCTGTCATCCTACCACTTTGGAACTTTGGGAAGCTGAAGTTTGAGATTTAACTGAGGCCAGGAGGTCAGGACCAACCTGGGCAACCAAGCAAGACCCTGTCTCTACAAAAAATAAAAATAATACATCCTAGCTACACTGGAGGTTGAGGGATGAGGATTGTTCAAGCCCAGGAGTTCGAGGCTGCAGTGAGTGACGATTGTGCCACTGCACTCCAGCCTGGTTGACAGAGTAAGACCTTGTCTCTGAAAAAAAAAAAAAGACTTGCACTCAAAGGATAAGGAACTATTTCCATCGTGTCATTAGCTGAGACTCTGCAAACATTAGCTTTTCTTTGGGTACCTTTATTTCTCATCTATAAAACAAAGATTTCATCTCTTCTACCTAGAACTGTGAAATGATATTTCCTGTCAAAATGTGGGGTAAGGGGTTTTTACCCCTTTGGAAGGAAGATAAGTGTCCACACAGGGGATGACTCATTCTGCGGATTTCCTGAGCATTGTGCAAGGCATGGGATGAGAGGTAAGAGAGTGAGGAGGAAAGACCATGCTTACGTTTCGGGATCTCTTTCCAAGAAATAAATGGCGACTCAATGAAGGCGGCATATGATACAAAATGCAACTTCATGGCTCAGACTCGAATATTCAAATTTTTATTTTTTATAGTCAGCCAACATTGAATCAGATAGCAAAGCTTCTCTCCTCAAGTAAAGGAATGGGGCGCTGCCTGCATCTCTCCGCGGGGGCATGGGAGAAGCTGGGCCTTGTCATCATCCTCCTACACCCTCCTGTGACTCCGACTCCCTCGGATGACCGTCCCTCAGGCGCTGCCCCCTCGCGGCCTGTAACCATGGCCCTTCATCCAGACTGTGCCCCTCAGGAGCCCTCTGAGCCCGAGTCTCATCATGGCTTCCTCGACCTGCCAGGGACGTTGGTGACTTGACTCTAACTAGCTTATCTCACACCTGAAAAAATGAAGGTCCAGGAAGGCAACGTAACTCGTCTAAAATAATCTGGTCAATTGCTGGCTAAGCCTTCTCATCCCTGGCTGGTTTTGGCTCTAGAATTCTATCCCTCCAGGTTGCCTTCTTGAAGGTTGTTGGTTAGAAGGGATTACTGCTCACAGTAGCTTAACGTGTAAGATTTCTAGGAGCATTAGCAAATTAACAGAGGGCTCAGGGGCCTGATAGAATGCATCTCGGTTTTGTTAGTTTTGAGAGACAGGGTCTGGCTCTGTCGCCCGGGCTGAAATACAATGAGGTGATCCTGCCACGTAAACCTCCTGAGTAGCTGGGACTACAGGTGCGTGCTACCATGCCCAGCTAATTTTTAAACATTTTAAAATTTTTGTACAGACAGAGTCTTGCTAGGATGCCCAGGCTGGTCTTGAACTCCTGGCCTCAAGTGATCCTCCTGCCCTGGCCTCCCAAAGCGTTGGCACTAAAGGAGTGAGCCGTCATGCCCAGCCTGAATTAATTTTGATGCAGGAGAAATGCAAAGCCTGTGGGGCAGCGGAGCATGCAGGGAAGGTTTGCAGGCATGAAATAAAGCCGGAAGCCATAACAGAACAGTCGGGAGAGTTGACGGAGGGTCCAACGGAGAACACAGGTCGGGGACTGGCTTTGAGCAGAAGGGAGAAGACTCCTTTGCAGACCAGAGGAAAGGATGGGAGCAAATGAGGATGTCTGTTGCAGGATGAGGGGCTTTTAGGAGCCAGTGTGATAGGGGAGAGGGTTGAGACACCAAGAGTGGCAGCTTGGAAAGAGTCAGCTCAGCTATTCCAATAGCTGCTGTAAGGACCAGGGAGGGAAGCTGACCAGGAACACAGAAAAAATCACCTGGTCTCCCGTGGCTAGAGGAGGAGGGTGTTCACTGAGTGTCTCCGGCATGCTGAGAGCACAGGTCAGGTTATTCGAGCCTCTCACTAGCCCCATTTTGCTCTGTTTTACAGATTAGGAAACTGAGGCTCATTGGTAATTCTCTCAGGCCCACACACAGGAGGAAACTAGGGTCGGGATCCAGATCTGACTTTGAAAGCTTGTGTTCTCAGCCAGAGGCAGGGGCGCACACCTGTAATCCCAGCGCTTTGAGAGGCCAAGGGAGGCAGATCACTTGAGGTCAGGAGTTTGAGACCAGCCTGGGCAACACGGTGAAACCCTGTCTCCACTAAAAACACAAAAATTAGCTGGGTGTGGTGGTGTGAGCCTGTAATTCGAGCTACCTGGGAGACTGAGGCAGGAGAATCGCTTGAACCTGGGAGGTGGAGGTTGCAGTGAGCCAAAATTGCTCCATTGCACTCCAGCCTGGGCGACAGAGCGAGACTGTATCTTAAAACAAAACCAAAAACCACCACCACCATCAAAAAACAACAATAACAACAAAAAACCCGTGTTCTTTCTCCACACGCCACTGCCTCTTGCGAGCTTTTGGCTCATGACGGGAGAAAAACCCTTCCCACACCTAATCAACCCAAGGCGTTTTCATCACTTTTTTTGTGATCCACGAACAGAGAGAGGATGCTCATGGTTTACCTTTGCTGACTTCTGCTTTGGTAATCAGAAGAGGATTTGCAAGCCGAGAACACATGCAGTGCTTCTGTGCTCCTCCCGAGTGTGTAGAAGTCGGTTTGCACTTGGTCCTTTTTATCAGATGGCCAGCATGCCGCAAATCTGCTCTGGGCATGAGTAACCTAAACCTTGTTGATTACATGTATCAGTCCATTCGCGTTACCATAAAGGAACACTTGAAGTTGGCTAGTTTATAGGGAGAAAAGGTTTATTTGGCTCATGAGTCTACAAGCTGCCTAGGAAACATGGTGCCAGCATTTTGGGAAAGCCTCATGAGGCTTCCACGCCTGGCAGAAGACGAAAGGCAGAACATGAAAGGTGTATCACATGGTGAGAGAGAGGGCAAGAGATGCCAGGGTCCTTTAAACACCCAGCTCTAGCGCCAATGCGCAGAGCGAGAACTCAGTCACCCCCATGTCTGCTCATGTCATTTTCCCAGTTCTCGATGGGATTTTTTTCTTGCTTATTGATTTATCTAACACCAACATATCTTTTTTTTAAGACTGAGTGTCACTCTGTGGCTGAGGCTGGAGTGCAGTGGTTAGATCTTGGCTCACCGCCTCCCAGGTTCAAACAATTTTCCTGCCTCTGCCTCCTGAGCAGCTGGAATTACAGGTGCATGCCACAACCCCTGGCTAATTTTCGTATTTTTAGTAGAGATGGGGTTTTCATCATGTTGCCCAGGCTGGCCTCAAACTCCTGACCTCAGGTGATCCACTTGCCTCGGGATTACAGGCATGAGCCACTGGTACCCGGCCTAACACCAATATTTCTTAATCAATTTTTACTTATTAGGCAGTGTTTGATCATAAATCATTCTCTCTGTATTTTTTATACTTCACAGGAATCCTGGTATGGACAAGATGTGGATTTCCTTGTTTCCTTTTTCTTGAAGTCTTGATGAGATGGGTTAGCAAAGAGATCCTTTATTTCTTAGTAAATAAAGGATACAGAATAGCGCTCAGTACCTGAGAGAGAAATATGGAAGTCACCTAAGAGGAGATCACTGAAGGAAGGCTGGGGGTACTCCAGTGACATAATTCACCTGCTTCCGAAATCGGTTCCCAGCCCAAGTTCAGCAGGCTGTCTCCAAGAGTAGATTTAAAAGCAATTATGGTAGATTTAGAGGCCAAGTTTAGATCTGGAAGTCTGAAATACAGAGTGGAATGGCATCCAATTATTTTGATAAAGTCTTGATTGTGCTAGAGAAATAACACCGCTGATAATCCAAATGGAATTAACACCTTTTGTCATTAACTTGACACTTCTCGCACAAGCTAATGAACAGCTCAAGTTCAATTGGTAACTTTAGGGGCCTGGAAAACTGGGTTATTGACTCACTTCAGACCCACCCTTCCTTTATTGAATTTGGAAACATCTGTGGGAGTCGTGCACTAATCCTCGAGTTGGCGCAACACGGTGGTGTTGGAAAGTTTAACGGAATTCGCCACATTCATCCTTTAATTAGACTAAACTTGGATTTAAAAGCTACTGTGTGATTTGAAAAAAATCCAATCTTTGGTCTCCGACTGCTAAATCCTTTGGGAATTTTGAAATGCAAACACACAAAATCATACAGTGTAAGATTCTGTTAATCTTAAGAATATGTGAGTCATTTTACATCTTGAGTACTTCAGATTTCATCATTTCCTTCATAAGAAATCCAACTTTCCAGCATAAAAATTATAAAGTATGAAGTTTTCCAGCATGTAGAATTACAAGCCTAAAATATGAAAACTCTGTATGGATGAAATATTGCTCATGTGGCTGCAGCATTTTGTTGTGATTCTGATTTTTAAAATATTTTTTACTTCATCTGAACGTTTCTCTTTTTTTTTGAGACAGGGTCTTGTTCTTTGACTCAGACTGACTCTAGTGGGACTATCTCGGCTCACTGCAGCCTCCACCTCCCAGGCTCAAGCAATCCTCCCACATCAGCCTCCTGAGTAGCTGGGACCACAGGCACCCACCACCACACCTGGCTATTATATTTTTATTCTTATTTTGGAGAGATGGGGGTCTCTCTTTGTTGCCCAGTCTGGTCTCAAACTCCTGGGCTCAAATCCTCCTGCCTTGGCCTCCCAAACTGTCCGATCTGAACTTTTCTTCTCACAATCTTTCTTCTCTATTCTTTCTTGCTTCCCTCTTTTCACTGTTCAGTTTTATGTACGCTCATTTTCTCCATGGATCAGTTAGTTTCACACAAAGAGAGTGTCTATAGCTGAGTAGCGTCCGCCTAAAGTTCCCCCACCCCACATTATGGTAGTCAGTGGAGACACTGAAAGTAATTCCCAGTTCTTCGGGCAAAGTAGTTGCTCAACAAACATGTATTGAATGGATGAGTTTTTTGAACAGCACAAATTTAAAGACAGTACAAATTTTCTTTTTTTTGAGTAGGTTAAAGCACTTATATTTAATCATTCTGACTACTTTGGAAGTCACAAACATCTCATTGAACAGTACAGTATTTTGAATTGCCTTGGTTTTTTTTTGTAACTAGAGATTAATCTTTAGTTTTTGAGACAGGATCTCGCTCTGTCACCCAGGCTGAAGTGCAGCCTGATGTGATATCCACTCACTGCAGCCTTGACCTCCCAGAGTCAGGTGATGCTCCCACCTCATCCTCCCAAGTAGGTGGGACTAAGGCATGCACCGTGATGACCAGCTAATCTTCTTCTTCTTCTTCTTCTTCTTTTTTTTTTTTTTAGAGATGGGGTTTTGCCATGTTGCCCAGGCTGGTTTCAAACTCCTGGGCTCAAGTGATCTGCCTGCCTCAGCTTACCAAAGTGCTGGGATTCCAGGTGTGAGCCATCATGCTCGGCCTATAACTAGAGGTTTAAAATGTACATTTTTATTTCAATCATGTCATTTTTTTCTTACAAGACTCGTGAGAAGGGCAGACCAATAATTCTTAGCCTCATTTCACAGACGAAGAAAAGCTAACAAGATTTCAGGTTCATAAAACACAAGGGCAAGAGTGTAGCAGTTTGACCTTTGTTAGTTCTTTTTATATTTTATGTTACTACCTTCAGTAGAAACCAGAGGTAACTATGGCAGAGAGAGGGCAACATGTGACTGTATTAGTGTGGAGAGCGATGGAAGTCGTTATTGCCACTTAACAAAGACTTACAGTTTTTCTTTTTCTGGGCAAGTGGTAGGATTACTTTCCTGCACCATTTGGGGTGCCCTATGCCTATATGACTTCCTTTGGCAATGACATATGTAGGTCTTTGACAATGACACACGTAGGTATGACACGTGCCTTTTCCAGGCAGATGATTCAGTGCACAAATTGATACATTCTTTCCCCACTGATGCAAGGACTATGGAAACACATGCCAAGATTAAACTTTAGGCAAATTGGATCTCTGAGTGCCCACGGTGCAGAGAATCTCTTCATTGACACACGCCGGACATGTGTAGTCATAATTTATTCTTGTTGTGTTAAGCCTCTGAGATTTTGGAGTTGTTTGTTATTGCAGCAAAACCTGACTTATTCTGATTGATATAGAAATTAGGGAGCATAAATAGGTAAAGAATGCATGGATCAATGGATGGAAGGACCAACATGATAATTAGCCGCATGGTGATCCATCAAAAAGTTAAAAACGAAACTATCCTATGATCCAGCAATCCCACTTCTGGGTTTACAGCCAAAAGAATTGAAAGCAGGGTTTTTGAAGAGAGATTTGTACAGCCATATTTGCGGCAGCACTATTTGCAATGGCCAAGAGGTGGAAAGAACTCGAATGTTCATCCGTGATGACAGGATGAGTAAAATGTGGTATGCACACACAATGGAACATCGCTCAGCCTTAAAAAGGAAGGAAGTTCTGACCCATGATGAGCCTTGAGCAAATTATGCCGGGTGAAATAAGCTGGTCACAGAAATACAAATACCGTCTGATTCCACTTACACAAGGTATCTGCTGGAGTCAAATTCACAGAGACAGGAAGCAGAATGGGTTTCAAGAGTTGGGGAAGGAGGGGAAGGGAGTAGTTGTTTAATGGGTATGGAGTTTCAGTTTTGCAAGATGAAAAAGTTCTGGTGATCTGTTTCACCACAATGTAAATACACTTAGCACTACAGAACTATGTACTTAGAAATGGTTAAGATAGTAAAGTTTTTTTTTTTAACCACAATAAAAATTAAATAAACAAAATGAAAATGCACATGGAAACATTTTTATTTAATACAATAAAACATTTTTTTTTTGAGACGAGTCTCACTCTGTTGCCCAGGCTGGAATGCAGTGGCACCATCTTGGCTCACTGAAACCTCTGCCTCCCAGGTTCAAGCAATTCTCCTGCCTCACCTTCCCGAGTAGTTGGGATTACAGGCATGCACCATCACACCCAGCTAATTTTTTTTTTTTTTTTTTTTTTTAAGTGGAGACAGGGTTTCGCCATATTGGCCAGGCTGGTCTTGAACTCCTGGCCTGAAGTGATTCACCTGCCTTGACCTTCCAAAGTGCTAGGATTACAAGCGTGAGCCACCATGCCTGGCCCAATAAAACAAACTATTGATGGCACCTGGTACTTACTCATCCAGGAAGGCACTGTTCTTTGCATTTTATCTGTACTGGAAGTTAATCCTGACGACAACAGTCCTATAAAATAGACACTGTACTTATTTCCATTTTACAGAGGAGGAAACTGAGGAAGACAGAGGCTGAGTAACTCATTCACTAAAGGAGCCAGGCAGTGGGGTTGAGTCTGTGCTCTTAACTCCTCATTTTTACTGACTTTCTGCAACTTGCTGGAGATTTTCTAAGTTAATTAAGTTAACATGGTGTTTATGAAGAGATGTTTTCCAGAATGATTAAGTTCCTAGCTTCTTTTTGGTTCACTCTAAGTATGGCCAACAGGCCTTTTTGGTGCGATTGTGCAAAGTTTGTATCCCTGTTGTGGGTTTAACCTGTGACCCTAAACTTAGGCTGTTTCTCACAGAATAGTGATGAATGTAGCGGTGAAGCTCTGAAATCATACACATCACTCAGAATCAGGAAAACCTCTGCACTTACTTGGGAAACTGGATGGGGCTTTGTTAAGGACTCTTAATTTCTTGCATGGTGCCCAGAGACAGAGTGGGTTTTTGGACCAAATGAATGCTATCCTATAATTCTACAACTTGAGCAATGTTCCAGCATGCGGTAAGGCACTATCAGGTTTCTTTGGGAGAGGTGAGGTGAACATGCACATATGGACACGTGTTCGGGATTCCCCTGATCCACTGTTGGCTTGACCCTTGCTTCTGGGGCTGCAACACGACTCTGCGCCCGGTCTTAGAAAGTCAGGCCTGCCTTTAATCACTACAGACTGAGCTTTCATTTCCAGCTGAGTTGGGCTCAATGTATAAACATCCACTTAACAAGAAGAGAACGTTTCATTTTATTTTTCAGATTCAGGGAACACGTGTGCGGGTTTGTTACATGGACGTCTTGTGTGATACTGAGGTTTAAGCTTCTACTGAACCCATTACCCAAATAGTGATCATAATTCCCAGTAGAAAGCTTTTCACCTTGCCTTCCATTTTCCCTCCCACCTTTCGGAGTCCCCCGTGTCTGTAATTCCCATCTTTATGTCCATGTGTAGCCAATGTGTAGTTCCCCTTTAGAGGTGAGAACACCTGGTGTTTGGTTTTCTGTTCCTATGTTAATTCACTGAGGATAATGGCCTCTGGCTGCATCTGTGTTCCTGCAAGGGACTTCTTTTTTATGGCTGCATAGTATTCCATGGTGTATAGCAAATCACATTTTAAAAATCCAATCCACTGTTGATGGGCACCTAGGTTGATTCTCTGTCTCTGCTGTTGTGAATAACGCTGCAATTGGCGAGTGCAGGTGCCTTTTCGGTAGGAAGATAATATTTTAATATCTTTACTAACTAACACATCGACCTGATTGGTTCCTCCTCACTTCACAGGTTGGGTTTAATTTCTAGCTTAATAGAATAATACCCTATGTGCACACAATTCTTTGTTACTTCCTTATAGGTAAAAAAGCAGTTATCGAAAACTGTAGTGAGAAGTTCTTTCTTTGGACCAGGTGAGGGCACTCCTGTCATCTCCGAAATACTTCTCAGGGTGACAAAAAGAAAAAATCACTGCTTTTGTTTAAAGTAGTCGAGTTAGATGACAATAGCTACTTTGCTTAGCTAATTTCTATTTCTGTATATCTATATAGATATATATGTTTATATGTGTCTATATATCTATATCTATATATAAATATAGATATGTCTATAATCTTTATATCAATGTAAATACAGATATATAAACATCTACATAGATATATATGTCTATATATGTACAAGACACAGATATATAGACATATTGATCTATATAGAAATATTTATAGATATGTCTATCTATAAAAATACCTATCTGTATCTATCTGTATATATATTTCACTTTAGATGATAATACCACATTCAATTACATCCACTGGTTTTTAACTTTGGGTGCACATGGGGATTGCCTGGGAGAGTTTTAGAAAACTTTGAATTCTCGGCTGGTACCCCCCAAAATTCTGATTCTATTGGTCTGGAATACAGCATGGGCATTGGTAATGATAAAAAAAAACACCCCAAGTGCTTCTAACACACAAGTGGGGTGAGAACCACTATTGGAGCACTGGTTAATTTAAATTGGGCTTGGTAGGAGGGAAAGATGTTGGAAATTGCTTTTCTCATTTAAATCAGTGTATGATTCACTCTGAGTGATGAACGTGGTGCTATAAATGTGTGCGTTTGTCCCCTGTGAAGAATGGCTGTGCCCCAGACTTCGAAAGCCATCCAAATTGGGTTGTTTCGCTAACATTGATTCTAACTTTGCCTTTTGCCCTGGGCAATTCTTTCCTTCCGCCTTTCTCTGGCTACCGACTGAGGTTTTCAGGTGCCACCCACCCTCTTAGCCCCTCCCGGGCACAGCCTGTGGCATGAGTCCACTGGGCAAGCCAAGCTCTTCCTCGGTTGCTCTGTCAGTTGCCAAGATTTCTGGGATGATCTCCTGGGTTCTCTAAGCCCTTCACTCTCCCTGATCCCTGTGCTGACCTTCACTGCACAGTGGTTCTGCTGTTTCTTCTCCTCCCTGGCCCAGGCCAGGCTCTCCTTGAAGGGTCCTCAGGCCTCTGCCAGCCAGGGTCAACACATTCCACATCTGGCCCCTATCCCCATGTGAACTTCATCAGTAACAGAAGCCCATGCTCCCCCGCTCCCTCTATTAGTCCGTTCTTACACTGCTATAAAGATACTCCCTGAGACTGTCATTGATAAAAGGAAAGAGGTGTAATTGACTCACAGCTCCGCACTGCCGGGGAGACCTCAGGAATCTTACAATCATGGTGGAAGGTGAAGGGGAAGCAGGACATCTTACAGGGTCACGGGAGGGCGAGAGAGAGAGAGAGAGAGAGAGAGAGAGAGAGAGAGAGAGAGAGAGAGGGAGAGAGAGGAAAGTGCCAGACACTTCTCAAACAAGACCACTTGAAAACTCACTATCGGAACATCAAGGGGGAGATCTGCCCCCATGGGATCACCTTGCTAGGTCCCTCCCTTGACATGGGATTACGATTCAAAACCAGATTAAGGTGGGACACAGAACCCAGTCACTGCCTTCTCACTAAGCCAGAACAGAGACTCTTAAATATGCAATCTATTGGAGTACTGTGGCTATAGACACCAAAAAGCAGGTGAGCTGGCCTAAGCTGGCCCAGGGGCCCAAGAGGCAAGCCTTTCCACAGTGCTCCTCTTGCCTCTGAAGGCTGGACATTCACGTGACCTGTGTCGTGACCACCAAACATGGGGAAACTCCGCTCTGATTCTGTAACCAGGTAAACACAGCCCTGGTAACTTGCTGTACCAGCTATGAATACATTTTGAGATACGCTCCTCCTCTATTGCTTATGCTGGAATATAGTAGCACACTCATAGCTTACTGCAGCCTTGAACTCTTGGGCTCAAGTGATCCTCCTGTCTCAGCCTCCCAAGGGACTACAGGCATGCGCCACCACACCGGGCTTTTTATTTTTTATGGAGATGGAGCCTCATTATATTACCCAAGCTTGTCTTCAACTCCTGGTCTCTAGTGATCTTCCTATCTCGGCCTCCCAAAGTGTTGGGATTACAGGTGTGAGCCACCACGCTCAGTCTGAATGTACCTTTTGGTGGCCTCAGAGGTTTACACAAAAGAGCGGGACAGCCAGGAAAGATCTACAGAGACAGGAGTGACAAGCAGGCTTGGTGGCTTCTAGGCCCAGCTGTGCTTGTGACTGTGTGATGTTACCGGCTTGTTTTCTAACCAGTGAAATGAGGGACCATGTGCTAGACCTTTCTACCCTTCAGTGCGCATGTGAAGCTTGGGGGTCTTGTTAAAATGCAGCTTCCGATTCAGTAAGAGAGACCCGAGATTCCACATTTCCATAACGCCACAGGATTTTGCCTCTGCTCCTTGTCCACGGGCAGCAAGATTCTTGCCCCTGGGGCCTCTCAACTCTAGAAGTCCTCCAAGATCTTATGTGGTCCTTGCCCACTGGTCTCCTCCTTCCCTCCCACCCCCACTAGACATTCTGATCCTCAGAAACCTTGTTTCTCTCCTCATCCTTTTTTTTTTTTTTTTGAGATGGAGTCTTGCTCTATCTCCGGGCTGGAGTGCAGTGGCGCGATCTCGGCTCACTGCAACCTCTGCCTCCTGGGTTCAAGCGATTCTTCCACCTCAGCCTCCCAAGTAGCTGGGACCACAGGCACGTGCCACCACGCCCGGCTATTTTTTGTATTTTTAGTAGACACAGGGTTTCACCATGATGGCCAGGCTGGTCTCGAACTCCTGACCTCAGGTGATCTGCCTGCTTTGGCCTCCCAAAGTGCTGGGATTATAGGTGTGAGCCACCGCGCCCGGTCCCGCTCATCCTTCTTTAAGAGCCTGCTCTTCCCGCTTGGCAGTGCTGTGTCATCTCCCCGAGGGCTCCAGCATTCCAACGCAGATGCTCCCCTCCTCCCTCTGGCTGACCTTGTTTTCCACTGAAGTTTTTTCTTCTTGGTGTGTTTCTGTGAACACCTGGCTAGGTAAAATGAAGGACGGCCTGGTCTTGCCCACCCTAACAGCATTCATGTACAGCACTCATGAGCATCCCCTGGACTCAGAGGTTGACCTCTACGTGAGAAATTGTAAAGCGGCATTTAATTAAGCAAGCCAACCGCATCCCATCTCAAAATACTCTTTATTCATTCTTTCTTCCATGAAAGTTATATGGAGGACTTAATGCAATTGAAGTTAATAAAAGTAATCTTACTGCATGGCGGGATGTCTTGTGGGGTCTTCAGTGCGCACTGATGCAATTTTGGAGAGCTTCAGAGAAATGATTCAAACTTACGAGTACAAAATGTTTGCAGGTCCTCCTGGCAGAGGCTGTGCGCGTGTCTGGGCCAGCACACTATGCTATTTTTGAATGAATGAATTGAATGAAGGAACCTCCTTAGCTTCCTGGTTCTGGGACTCTGTATTACCACGAGATGGCAGTATAGTATCAAACGTGGAAAGCGATTGACACTTGCACCGATTTGCTTTTTGTGCGTCTCAACAGAACGTTTGCACCTACGCTTTAAATTGCATCGTGTGCTCTGCAAACTCCTGGTTTTCTTTTGGGAAGACAATCTCACTCTCTTTGCCCAAACTCTGAAGAATCGCAGGCACTTGCCATGAGGTCACCGCAGGTGAAGGAACTGTCACGCGGCATCGTTGCCTCCTCACACTTTGCTTATAAACTTTTCCCCCTTCTTTTCATGGTGCTTTCAAATTGCATTTATTATAAAGCAAAAAGAAAGTGTTTCGCATAACTTCTCCCGCAAGCAATTTTAACAAGCTTTGGCTTTACCAATGGTTTTAATCATGTTAGATTTGACCCTGACCTTTTAGCCACACCGCAACCACGTCAACCCAACTCCCAATAACTTGACAAGATTTTCAAAAACGAACACTTTTTATGTAGTTATTAAAGACACACCTGTGTAGCACACGTGGGTATTCGTTGGTCTAATGCAATTTGCCATATATTCTTGTTTCTTCCACCTTAAAATCAATTTTGGAGTTTTATTCCCTTAGTAGACACCATCTGAGTATTGGCAAATACACAACTCAAGTTATAGCTTCAAAGGCAAAGAACCAGCACTTACATCTTAACACCATTCTCTAAAAGCACTGTCTAGTGATTATAGATATAGGTCTTTTCATTGAAAACTGTCCTCAGAATTTAAATTGGGTTGGTCAAATAAGCTCGCTTAGATTGAACACACTGGGAGCCACCTTGAGTTATCAAATATAGCATTTTATAATGACGTAGTAAAGAATCAGGTAAAAAGCTTCAAAGTTGGACATTTTCCCACTGTGTCATACAGTTGAAATGTGTCAGTCATGAGAATACTGCTACTGAGAAAGCCGACATGCTAACTGGTGACTTGTGGTTTTCTCCACATCCTACATATGTGGTAAAGACTTGGGGACCTGCCCTCAAAATTCCACTTTATAACTGAATATATAAAGTTTACAGCTGGCCTATGTACACTGCAGTACATGAGAATACCAAGTAGGTGAGATGTAGGCTACTGAGAGGTACCTAAGTTACAAACAGTAATTCTTTAATAAGTCAAACTACTGTAGAGGTGAACATTTTTACAATGTCTGTGGCTTTGAAAAATAAGATGGGCAGGATAGCTAAAGCAGGGGTTCTAATTGCATATCTAACCTAACAGCGAGACTGACTCTGAAAAGGGTCTGCAAAACGTTACCCCCATGGAACTCTTCTGCAAAGCCTCTTATGTGAGAAAGATGGGTCAAGGAAGTAGTGTCTAGCCTATCAAAAATGTTTTTAACCACTCAAGATTCCTACGAGGTAAAGTAAGGAGAACAAACATTTTAGCAGGATGGGTAGAACAAAGCCCCTCCCATCCCATAATGATTGATGCCCCATCATTAGCAGGGTAGCTGCCTATTTCTTATCTTGATTGACAGCTTAATAAGGGACCTGGGGCTATCTTTTCAGTACTAACACACAACCTTACCAATTACTTTTAAATTATTGCTAATCTGTCAGAAAATAACAAGCATAAGGAATAAAAATATCCGCAAAACAGAAACGTCTGGTGAAGCAGCTTTTACTTCCGGTGCCTTAAAAGGTTCAGTTCGGAAAACTTGCTAGAATTTAGTCAATAGAATTTAGGCACTGGCGATTTTTTTTTTCAAGAAAAACTTGCAGTTTATAATAGTTCATTGGTTCAATTAGGAGCGAAAAAGAAGGGAGTTTTGTAATGCAATTGTCCAGCAAAGGAAAAAGCTTTAAATTGGGGGATTATGTGTGCAGACCACCTGTGGGGCATTCAGAGCCCTTTTCTATAAAGCTTCAACCCATGCCTAGCTGCCTGCAGGCTGGCTAACAATGCCGGGAAAAGCTGTTTAAAAGGCTGAGCACTTGTGCCTCCGGTCTTCACTAACTGTTACAAGTCTTCCTCTCCCGCGCTCTCTCTCCTTTTTAAAGTAAAAGTCCCACATCCCTTTAATGGAATAACTTTAAGGCTCCGCGGTGGCCAATTGGTCTGCACTAAGAGGAGATGGGCAGCAGGGAAAGAAACTTCAGACTATACAGCACATTTGCAGAGGAGAAAAGATCAAAGTTTTTCAAACTCAAAAGACCAAGTTCCCTACAGATTAACCCTATTCATTTAGCTCCTCTTAAAGGAATGATGTGCTGAGCCACTGGGCAGACAGGTAAAAAGTTCAACAATTGCTGGAGCATTCTTCTGCTAATTCAACAGCCTTCTGCTCAAATAAATTAGCTTAGTCTTGACAGAGGAACAATAGCTTTTTTCTCTAGGAAAAAAAGCACATTTGGTATACACAAGCATTTTGGGTTATTAAGATGTTAACCCGTTAGTTCAATCCATTAAACAGCGCCCGCTCCCCTACCAGATTGTCAAGTGACTTCCACTGTAAAGGGTGAGCTATGGTTTAAAACATTAACCTCTACACCTCAGCCATGCGTTCCATCCCTGGAACACCAGGTGCCTTCAAAATCACGGACTCCAGAAATAAATGCAGGGTTTTGAAACCTTTAGTGATACCATACAGGATAAATAACAAGGCCTAAGGGGAGTGACTGCCTTGCAGAAGTTCCATTTACATCCACTAAGGTGAGAGTTGTTATCCGTGGATCAGAACAGCGCTCCCATGAAAAACACCGTGTTTGGGGAAGGTGCAAAAACTCGATTTTGATTTCAGTTCAACAATGATATTTACTTGGCTAACAACTTAAGAACTAGAGTTTAACAAGTAATTTTCTCCATGCCTGAGGTCATGTACAGAATGACAAGCCAGAAAATGTCCATTTTCCCCATGCGTCCTTAGCAAGTACTTTAAAGGTGACAGCTCAGAAGAGGCGGGGGAGAGGGCAATGGTTAAATCATTTATCAAAAGTCATTTTATTGACAAAATAGAATACTTATATCTGTTCTTACAGGGGTAAGCCTCTAAACTTTTTACAAAAAAATGTACACATTGTATATCTTTGGATATATACATATTTTACACATTTTGTACAATTTAACAAATAATTATATAAATACATCGTCTAATGTAAGAAACCCGTATTTACTTGGGGTGTATAATTAAGACATTTCTTGTTTGTTTACTTAAGGCATCTGCCTGGTCATTAAGAATACCCAAACCGTGCAATCCTGTCAGGTCGCGGTCACCCCTCCTCCAAAGTAAGTTAGGAGTTTACCTAGGAGAGTCGAGGGAGAAAAAGAGGTTCTCCCAGGTGAAATCTGTGTATCTGACTGCAAACCCAGCCAAGTGCAGCCAGGGAGGGCTCCAAGCCTCGGGTTCTGGAAACGCCGCAGAGTCCACCCTCCTCAGCTAACAGAAATTAACGCGTGGCGGGAGGAGCTCCCCGCACATCAATGGAGGAAAAGGGGCTGGGTCTGGGAGGCTTCAATGCCAGGTACTTTGTTCTAAGTGAGTCTTTTAAGTCCCAGCTAATGGATACCATTAAGAGTTCATTATCATGCTAATAGCGATCAACACTGTGAAGGGGTGGGAACCTCAGCCCGTCAAGTGTCCCTTCACTGCACTGGTCTCCTCGCCCCCCTCCCCACCCCTCCCCTCTGCTCAGACCTGGGACAATGGCATCTGCTTTGGATAAGACACGGAGCTGGCCGTGCCAGACCGCCACGTCAGGCCGGTGCTGACGTCACTGTAGAGGGAGCCCCCGCCGCCGCCGGGACCCCCGCCGCCACCGCCCCCCGGCCCGCCGCCGCCCCCCGCGACCGTGGCGCCCGCGCCCCCGCCCCCCGCGGCGCCCTTGCTGGCCCAGCAGCAGCGGGTGCACAGCGAGCGCCAGGACTCCAGCGTCTTGCCGGACCAGACCCACACGCCCGAGGTGATGCCCACCACCAGGCACATGAAGTACTTGAGCATGAAGACGGCGTAGTCGGGCCTGCGCGCCTGGTCGGGCTGCAGGTCCCGCAGGCAGGGGCAGTTGTGTGTGGCCTCCCAGCGCGGGCGGTTGTGCTGCTCGTAGAAGAGGCAGGCGACCACCACTGCGGCGGGCACGGTGTAGAGCACGGTGAACAGGCCCAGGCGGATCATCAGCTTCTCCAGCTTGTGCGTCTTGGTGGGGCCGTCCTGCTGCTTGATGACCGAGCGGATGCGGAAGAGGGACACGAAGCCGGCCAGCAGGAACATGGTACCAATGAAGAGGTAGATGACCAGCGGCGCCAGCACGAAGCCACGCAGGTTGTCCAGGCTCTGGTTGCCCACGTAGCAGATGCCCGCCACCGGGTCGCCGTCCACCGAGCTGAGCGCCAGCACCGCAATGGACTTGACGCTGGGCACGAGCCACGCGGCCAGGTGGAAGTACTGCGAGTAGCCGGCGATGGCTTCGTTGCCCCACTTCATGCCAGCCGCCAGGAACCACGTGAGCGACAGGATCACCCACCAGATGGAACTGGCCATGCCGAAGAAGTAGACCAGCAGGAAGACCACGGTGCACAGCGCGGGGCCCGTGGTCTCGTAGCGCACGTGCTGCTCCACCGCGCCCAGCTCCTCGTACTCGCCGCGCCCGCCCGGGCCGCCCGCGCCCGCGCCCGCCGCGCCCGCTCCCGCCGCCGCGCCGCCAGCGCCCCCCGCCCCCGCCGCGCCCGGCGCGCCGCCGCTGCACGCCACCTTCTCGTGGCCCGCCACCAGGCGCACCAGGTAGCCCACCGACACGAAGAGGTAGCAAGCCGAGAGGAAGATGATGGGCCGTTCCGGGTACTTGAAGCGCTCCATGTCGATGAGGAAGGTGGAGACGGTGGCGAAGGTGGACACGAAGCAGAGCACCGACCACAAGCCGATCCAGAAGACGGTGAAGGCGCGCTCGTCCTGGCTGAAGAAGGGGTTGTGGCACGGCAGCGCGCAGTTGGCGATCTGGCCTGTCTTGACGCGGTTGTAGAGCGGGTGGCGCTCGCTAGACACGCTCACCATGGGCGCGCGGCACTGGCACCCGGGCTCGCAGGGAGCCGCGCCGCCGCCAGGGGGCCGCACCCTCCCACCGCCGCGAGCTGGGGGCGCCGCCGCGTCCCCGCCGCCACCGCCCCTGCCGCCGCCGCGGTGCGGGGGCCTGGCCCCCGGCGGGCGGCCGTGGCCGCTGCCCGAGGGCGGCTGCTCGCCGGGTGGCGGCGGTGGCAAGCGGCGCGGCGGGCTGGGCGCGGCCGTGGTGAGGTCGGTGCGGTTGTAGTCCATGCACAGCGTGTCGGGGTTGCCCTGTTCCGGCAGCCGCTCGCAGCGCATGCGGTCGGGCCAGGCGAAGCCGTACTGGCGCATGAGCGGCGCGCAGCCGGCCTTGGCGCGCTCGCACACCGAGCGGCAGGGCGGCAGCGGCTTCTTGTAGTCCTCCAGGCAGATGGGCGTGTACATGCTGCACAGGAAGAACTTGAGGTCGGGCGAGCATTGGATCTCCACCAGCGGCCAGAACTGGTGCACCTCCAGGCCCGCCTCGTCCTGCGTGTCGTGGTTGAACTGGTTGGGCATGTAGGTGTAGTTGTAGCCGATGCCCTTGCACAGCGGCACGGTGATCTCTTGGCACGTCAGCTCCTTGGCCGAGGCGGCCGCAGCGCCGCTAGAGCGCTGCAGCAGCGCCAAGGCGGCCAGCAGCGAGGCCACTTCCAACAGGTAACCCCACTCCATGCTGCGCGCCTCGGCCCGGTGCCCTCGCCCTCCAGGCGGCGCGCAGATTGGTGCCAGGGGCCCCACAAGAGAGCGGGAGACGGGCAAAGCAGGTGATCTGGGGTCTCCCTTCTGCTTCGCCCGGGAGGGGGCTTGTCTGCCGATTATCTAGCCCCTTCTCGGGGCGCGAACGCAGCGGCGCGGCTCGCAGCCTGGGCAGGGCCCTTCCGCACTCCTTTAAGCCGCTCCGGGGGTGTGAAGGTGGCCGCAGGCGTGCGCCAGAGTCCCAGAGGGTCCACTCTGCTCGCCCCGGGGCGCGCTCAGTCTTCGCGGCGCAGAGCTGCCGGCCCTCGGCTCATCGTCCCGCGCTCGCTCGCCTCCTCTCCGCGCGCCCGACCGCTTTTCCGCGCCGCGCCGGTCGGCAGTGACTCCGCCGGGCACAGAGGGCGGCGGCGCAGCAAGTTTCCTCTCGGGCCGCGGTGCGCAGTCAAGATGGCTGGGCCCGGCCGCTCGCCGCGCCGGGTCAGCCCTGGCGGCCCCCGCTCGGCCCCCAGGGACTCATGCCCGCCCCCAAGGCCGCGCCGCCGCCGCCGGAGTTGGGGACCCGCCTCGGCCCAGGCCGCCGCCCTCTTTCTCTGGCGTCCGTCCTTCGTCCGCCCGCCGCGGGGACAGACGGACCCCCGCCGCCGGGAAAAGTCCGCGCCGCGCTCGGGCCGCAGTCGGGCGAGGTGCACGCAAGTCCCCTTCCTGCTGGACACTCAGGAGCAAATCCACACCGGAAGGCGGAGCGGACACCTGAGTGGCGCGGCTCGCGCCCAGCCGCCGCCTCCTCCTCGGCGGGAGCAGCGCCCTTCGCCCAACTTCCCGGCTCCGGCCCCGCTCGCGCCGCGCGGCCGGCTCATGAATATTTATACAGCGCGGACTCGGTCTCCGCCTCCAGCCCCGCGCGCCAATCACCGGGCAGCGGGGCGGAGTCCACGCGCTCCCAGGGCTCAGCCTTCCTTAAGGCAGTCCCCGAGTGTCAGCACAGCTGTGCGCACTCTCTGCGGATGGAGAGTTTTGGTAACCTTGGGATTGACCGCAGAGACAGAGCGTTGGCCACGGCTGTCCCCACGGCGCTGAGTGCGTCTGAGGTCTTGGTCCTCTTTCCCCGAGTCTGCCCTTGGGGACAGGGACGGAGTTTGGTGCAGCGTGCGCCTCCCCGGCGCGTTTCAAACCAGCCAAGCCCCTGCTGGCACCTTCCGCGAATGCGGGTGACCTGCGGGCGGCGGGGGTTTCGCGCTCTTTGGGGCGGCGCAGAGGTCCCACAGCAGACGAGTGCTGGGGGCCCTGCAGAGGCTCCACGCTGCAGAGGACCTGGGGAAAGGTGTCCTCCTTGGGGTTCTCAGAACGATGGTTTGTGAGGGTTGGAGTTGTGGGGGGAGTGGAGTCATTCTAAATGGGGCTGGACCAGGGACCGCCCGGGTGAGATGCCTGCGAGCCCAGCTTTGGGCGCGCGGGGGGCGCGGGGGACAAATGCCCGCCTGAGACTCTCCTCCCGCCTCCGCTGCGTGACCCAGGGGAGCGTCAGTTTCACCCCCTGGAGAGTTGGGTGATCGTAGCAACGATCTCCAAGAGGGTTTTGATAATTAGGTGAGATAAAATATAGAAAGCCCCGGGACACCGTGCTTTCTTAGGAGAAATCATTCCATTTCTTTTTAAAAATCAAAAGAAACCCCAAAACTTATAAATAGGACAGACTGGAAACTCCGGGGATGGATTCCGTGCCTGCGCTTGGGCTCTCAGGACGTCTATTCAACCATCCCAAGTTCACATGTTTTTGCCAGAGCCTCCTTTTCTCTGGTGGGAGGCGGCCCTGCGCCCTGGCGCGGACTCCGGGACACGTATCCGCGCTCTGCACGAGGCCGGAGCCGAAGCCGGAGCCGAGCTGCTTTTAGCAGCCCCTTGGGCCACCGCCAGCCCACGCTGCCCCCGCCGGCTTCGCGGCCACCTTAAGACGGGCCGGGAGGGGGGCTGCGGGCGGCCCGGACCCGCGGCCGGGCAGGTTCATTTACGCTTGTTAGGGCGTCCCAGGGGGCTGTCTTTCTCCTGGAATGGAGTGTTTATTTTTTAATTGATGTGCTGTTTCATTTAGCGCTTGTATGGAACTCATGCTGGGGCTGTAATTACTGTAATCTCGGGAACAAGCATTTCAGTTAGCCAGGAGGGTGGCAGAATGTGTTCTCTCTCTCTCTCTCTCTCTCTCTCTCTCTCTCTCTCTCTCTCTCTCCCCCCCCCCGCCCCGCCCCCGTCTCGCTCTCTTGCTCTCTCTCCCCCTCCTCCCTCCTCCCATCTCCTTCTCCCTCTTCCTCCCTCCCTCCCTTCGTTCTTCCTCCCTCTCTCCTCTCTCCCCCCTCCTTTCTCTCTCCCACCTTTCTTTCCCCCGTCCTCTCCCTCTTCCCTCCTTCCCTTTCCACTCCTCTCTCTCACTCTTCTTGTTTCAAGATTTTTGCCATTTGCCAGGTTTCATACTGGAACAAGTACAGCTGGAGGGCAAAAGTTGCAGAGGGCGTGGGGACAGAGCAAAAGAATTAAAGGTACAGTTGAGGCCAGTTTCGTTTTCGGGGCGCTGCTGGTGGTGGTGATAGCTGGTGGTTGTCCGTTCAAAAACAACTCTTGTCATAAAACAAAAATAACCAGCAGTATTTGCAGATTCCTTGAGCTGATGGAATCTGTGTCTTCCTGCTCTTGCTTTCTGTACTCAGTTAGCAACCTCATTATGAAACATATTTACAAGTAGACTGTCAGACCGCACCCCCAGCGCCCCCTTTTTGGCAAGTTCTGTGTTTTCGCCCTCCTAGGCATATCCACCAGGCGATAGTTACACCCCACTTTTTAATTTTTTAAATTTTAGTCGAGTTGAACCTCTCTATAGTGAAAAACACTTCCTTCCCACTTTTCTTTTGGAAAAACCAAAGTCCGTAGGAATTTGGAATTCAAAGGCTTCAGAAATATTAGCTGATTCAGCAGAAAACGGGCAATTCAAAAATGCAGACTCGACCTTTACTTGATTAAAAAATCTGTTTTTCCTTTCCCACCCCCTGGAAATCGGAATTCCCACTTGTATGTTGAATGCAGAAAGTCACTCTCTCTGCCGTTGGCACCTTGTTTCCAGAACTCGAGCTTCCAGAGCGCTTCAGCTGCAGGTAACTGCTGGAGTTCCCGTGCTGAGCAGAGCGCAGCGGAGCAAGCAGAGCCCCAAACCCCCATCCAGGGTGCTGCACTGCCCGCACCGCTGATGGGAGGGGCTGGTTTCCAAGAGCAACACAGATGGTGAAGAGTTCCTGTTGCTTTTCTTCCACGGGGAAATGTCAAATAGTGAAGTTTAGAATTACACTATATAAATTTGCTAGAATTGGGTAAAAACAAACTGACATTTGAAAATTGAGGCTGAAAATGGTTGATTTTGGCTCTTAATTGGCTTTAAATTTTTTTCTCTTTTCTTTTGAGACAAAGTGAAAGGTTTGATGTGGAATGTGGAAATTTGGGGTAAGTATATTACGTTTGCATGAGAAAAGCAGACTGAAGTTCAGACTTTCAAAAATCATCTCAGCTATTTGGGAGCTCTTACTGATTTGTGAGATTAAAATCAGTTACATAAAAATCATGACAAATGTTCTTTTAATTGAGAGAACATAAGAATAGCATTTTACATTTACTATTAAATTAAATGGTTACTTGACAGTCTTTCAGAGGAGAAGGGAAAGACTTCTGTAGCCAATTAGTGTGTAAAAGTCAATGATGGGTTACCTAGAAGAAACCAGAACATAAATCAACTACGATGGCTAAATAATGATGTTTTCATTGTATGTAAAACAGCTGCTTTTTAGCGGGGGGAAATAGCTTTAGTAGTGACATAAATAATGGAGGGAAGTTTCTAAAGGGATTTCTGAACAGATGTCTTGTTACTGAATGGCCTGCAAGCAAATAATGAAACCTTTGGAATCAGCAATCTACCTCAGAGGAGGGAAGGTTTTACAAACGTTGGCTACCGAGTTACATGGGAGACTATCAATACTGTCTGTAACAAATTTAAGAAACTTTGGGGAAATCATGTTCCAGTGGCTTGCCATCTAAAAATACACTATAAGTAAGAATCTGGGTGGGGGAGAGGGCCTAGTAGATACTAACAGAGTGAAACATTCCAAAGATTAAATGAAGAACTCTTTAGTAACTAATACAATTTCTCAGGTGTTATAAAATGCCAAATATTGGCCAGATACGGTGACTCATGCCTGTAATCCTAGCACTTTGGGAGGCTGAGGCAGGCAGAGCAACATGCCAGCCTGGGCAACATGGCAAAACCCCTTCTCTACAAAGAATATAAAAATTAGTTGGGGGTGATGGTGTGTGCCTATAGTCCCAGCTACCCCAGAGGCTGAGGTGGGAGGATCACTTGAGTTTTGGAGGTTGGGGTTTCAGTGAGCAGTGATTGCATCGCTGCACTCTAGCCTGGGCAACAGAGTGAGACCTTGTCTCTAAATAAATAAAGGCCAAATATTTATTCTAAAAGCTTATTTTTGCTCAAGAAAAGTTAGGTAGCATATTATTAGAGAATATAAAACTCTTACAACTGGCTCGGCTCAGCGGCTCCCACTTGTCCTAGTGCTTTGGGAGGCCGAGGTGGGAGGATTGCTTGAGGCCAAGTGGTGGGAGGATTGTTGGAGACCAGTCCGAGCCACATAGCAAGACCCCGACACTACAAAAAAAAAAAAAAAAAAAAAAGGCCGGGTGCGGTGGCTCAACGCCTGTAATCCCGGCACTTTGGGAAGAGAGGTGGCAGTTGCGCAATGGATAACGCGTCTGACTACGGGAAGAGAGGTGGGCTGATCAGTAGAGGTCAGGAATCCAAGGCCAGCTTTGCTAACATGGTGAATCTTCATCTCTATTAAAAATACAAAAATTAGCTGGACGTGATGGTGGTCACCTGTAATCCCAGCTACTGGGGAGAGGCTGGAGAATTGCTTGAATCTGGGAGGTGGAGGTTGCAGTGAGCTGAGATTGCACCACTGCACTCCAACCTGGGCAACAGAGCAAGACTGTCTCAAAAAGAAAAATTTAGTTGGGGCTGTAGCACACACTTTCAGTCCCAGCTACTTGAGGGGCTGAGGTGGGAGGATCACTTGAGTCCAGGACTTTGAGACTGTAATGAGCCCTGATAATGTCTGCACTCCAGCTTAGTGACAGAATGAGACCCCGTCTCAACAAAAAGACACACAAACAAAACACACAACAAAAAAATCCCTCTAATGGTAATCCTGGGCATCTTGGTGTTTTAAAAATCCATCTTTCAAAGGGTTATGTCTTCGAGTCTCTCACTCCATAAATAAAAGGGAGGTAGAGGTGAATTGGCCTCGTCAATCGCTGCTAGATTTAAATGGGTGAGATTATTTTTATATTCTTCCTTACGAACATGAAACTTGATTGAAGTACTGCTGCTTCTGTCCTCTCCGCTGCCAGGAAAGAGATCCTGTTGGAAGGAAATGCTCCTTGCTGTGTCTGCTGTCACCAGGCCAAGGTGCACATGAGCGGAGATAACAGGCCGGTCTGTGCCGCTGGCGGGCAGGCCCACGCTCACTGTACACGCCGCTGCTGCTTTGGAATACGGGGACTGTGCCGCTGGCGGGCAGGCCCACGCTCACTGTACACGCCGCTGCTGCTTTGGAATACGGGGACTGCACTGCCATCATCCAACTTGATAATTACTCTAAAATTTGTTTTAAAAGTCAACAATTGAGCTGGGCCCGGTGGCTCACGCCTGTAATCCCAGCACTTTGAGAGGCCTAGGCGGGTGGATCACGAGGTCAAGAGATCGAGGCCAGTCTGGCCAATATGGTGCAATCCTTTCTCTATTAAAAATACAAAAATTAGCCGGACATGGTGGCAAAAAGCATGTAGTCCCAGCTACTCGGGAGGCTGAGGCAGGAGCATCGCTTGAACCTGGGAGGCGGAGGTTGCAGTGAGCTGAGATTGCGCCATTGCACTCTAGCCTGGCCACAGAGTGAGACTCCCTCTCAAAATAAATAAATAAATAAATAAATAAATAATTGATTTTTTTCTCATTCACATGGGAGTGTTTGCCAGATTTTGATGCTCTTATTATGGGATGCATTGTGCATGAGTTTGGGAGCTTTCAGGTCCAGTAAAGACCTCTTGAGTAAAAGTGGTTTAGCCAAGAAGGACATTTCAACATATCAGTAAATTAGCTGGGCCTGGTGGTGGGTGCCTGTAATCACAGCTACACGGGAGGCTGAGGTAGGAGAATCTCTTAAACCTGGGAGGTGGAGATTGCAGTGAGCAGAGATCGTGCCATTGCTCTCCAGCCGGGGCGACAAGAGTGAGACTCTGTCTCAAAAACAAACAAACAATCCAACAAACAAAGAAATGAACCAAAAAATTGATGCAATTCTGGAGTTTTAGTTTCTGCGTTTCTTTTAAGCCTATCCATGTACCATTTTTTTTTTTTCTGGACGGAGTCTCATGTTGTCACCCAGGCTGCAGTGCAGGGGTGCCATCTTGGCTCACGGCAACCTCCACCTCCTGGGTTCAAGCAATTTTCCTGCCTCAGCCTCCCAAGTAGCTGGGATTACAGGTGCCCACCACCATGGCGACCTAATTTTCACATTTTTAGTAGAGACAGCGTTTCACCGTGTTGACCAGGCTGGTCTGGAACTCCTGACCTCAAGTGATCTACCTGCCTCGGCCTCCAGAATTGATGGGATTACAGGTGTGAGCCACCATGCCTGGCCTGTTTTCATTTTAAAAAATTTTTTATTATTTTAAAAATAAGCCTACATCATGCTCTGAATAACCTTTTTTTTTTGCATTGACAAAATTAAATATAATGCAAGGAAAATTTTTGAATTCCAATTGTGAACTGCTTATGAATGTGCAGGAAACTTTATATCAAAAAATTGTTCCAGACAAGAGTTTGTATCTGGTAACAATGATCCATTTGAAAGGGTGGTCTGAAACCGTAATAAGATTTGCCATCAGTAATGCAAATGGAAATTACTAGGGCACTCAGGACATGGAGATGGTGGGATGACAATGACATTTCTTTCTATCTTATTTCTGTCTTTGACTAGATTCAGGTAAACAGCATTTTTTTTTTCCTAGAGGTGACAGCATTTTATTATTATTTTTTGGTATGAGTCTAGGTTGCTCTTAGAAACAAATGTACTTCTATGGGGTTACTTTATAGTATACGGAAGTATAATTAGTAGTAAAATAACATATAGATAAAAGAAAAAAATTATGCATTAATATGTTCAGCTTATTGAAATAATATCACAATGTAATCAACTCTGGGCCTGCTTTCTTAAAACACTGTCTGTCAAGGTGCAGTTTGGAAAATTCTGGTTTAGAATGCATTCACAGTAAGTCAATAAATATTTACTTAGTACCGACTGTTCTGGTTCCTGTTGCTGTACAGCAGTGATCCCAGGACTTGTTGGCTTAAGGCAACCATTTTAATTTGTTCCTAATTTTAAGGGTCAGGAATTTAGGAAAGGATTGGCTGGCAGGTCTTGCTCGGTGCCTGTCCTGTAGTTGAACTCACCTGTCCACAGGACTAGGGTCATTTGAAGGCTTGAGGAGGCTGAACAACCAAGCTGAGACCTCCCGTGGCAGCCCGTTGATGCAGATCCCCACTGGAGTGACCCAGGGGACCTTTCCAGCATGGCAGACTCCCCACTAGAGTGACCCAGGGGACCTTTCCAGCATGGCACACTCCCCACTGGAGTGACCCACGTGACCTTTCCAGCATGGCAGACTCCCCACTGGAGTGACCCACGTGACCTTTCCAGCATGGCAGACTCCCCACTGGAGTGACCCAGGGGACCTTTCCAGCATGGCACACTCCCCACTGGAGTGACCCACGTGACCTTTCCAGCATGGCAGACTCCCCACTGGAGTG